>JABSTR010000527.1:0-69405 GCA_013339765.2 Haemaphysalis longicornis | reverse complement strand
ACTACCAGAGTGAAAAGCGAAGACGGGACATAAATAAACAAGCCAAAGTTAATTCACCCGTGGTGGTGTGCCCTTCAGTACTTAAATAGAAATAAATCCTCCATCTTCACTACGGTTCAAGGCCCCTTCAGCGTACAAAGACAGTCAGCTCCGAGCTAAACGACACAACCCCAGGACGTCTATGGTGTATTGCCGATTTCCGTAGAAACTCCAAAAAGCGCAACACTTTAAAAAACGCGACACCAATTTTGACGATGAAAACGTTGACGATCTAGATGGATATCAGATGCCTACTACTACCAGAGTGAAAGCGAAGACGGGACATATAAACAGTCCAAAGTTAATTCAATCCGTGTGGTGTGCCCTTCAGTACTTAACATAGAAATAATCCTCCTCCAGCTTCGCTATCGTTCAAGCCTTAGGCGACAAAGCAGTCAGCTCGAGCTACAGACACCCAGTACGCGATGCCGATTTCCCGTAGAAACTCCAAAAAGCGCAACACTTTAAAAAACGCGACACAAATTTTGACGATGAAAACGTCGACGATCTAGATGGATATCAAGATGCCTACTACTACCAGAGTGAAAAGCGAAGACGGGACATGAAATAAACAAGTACAAAGTTAATTCAATCCGTGGTGGTGTGCCCTTCAGTACTTAAATAGAAATAAATCCTCCAGATTCGTTATTGTTCAAGCCTTAAGCGACTAAGTGCAAGCTTCTCTAATTTTTTAGAGAGTGTTGTAACAATCTATTTGGTATTGTGGTGGTGAAGACAGCCTAGCAGACGACGGTCGCACTGAAGATTTGCATCTGCAAAGCGAAATATACCACCTTGTTCAACCGTTTTCTTTCATTACACAACGCTGACCACCCGTTGGTCCACGCTTTCGCGATATTAGTAAAAAAATGCGCCAGCTGTACTTGTATTCCATTCGCAATGTACTACGTAAAACGTTTAGCGCAGATCCTGTCGCCTTTTAAACATTTAGAGCAAATTTTAATCGCACCACTCTAGTATCATAAACCTGTTTGCGGGTTTACAGCAGAGCGATAAAACGTTGGGTTTTGGTCTGCTCTGTACTTCATGCCTTTGAGCAAGACAATAGATATAATACTGCAATTACAAAAGCTTCTTTGTTAGCGCCACCAAAGCACCTTTATATGTTAGACATGTTCGCAAACAGCGCAGATTCGCAGATTCGCAAACAGCGATACAAAGAAATAGGAATTCTCTGCGTGTGTAATTCATCTTGCCTAATGCCTTGCCTGAAAATATGTTTACGAGTTACATCTACAATTTAGTAATCCTCGAGGCTCAACAGTGTGAGGGTTAGGAATATGATGTTCAATTACATTTGCGAATTTCTCACCGACCGACCATCAACTATTACGATTGGTAGACTTCAAGCCGACACTTATCTTAGCACTCGAAAATCCGTCTGGCTCTGGTGTTTCCCTTTTTTTATCGCGACAGTAATCACTATGCCCAATTTTTTACACAGCGGAGCAGAGCTTCAGCCAAGCCTTTACAACTGTGATATCAGAACCCCCCATTTCCGGTGGTTGTGACCACATTTAGGACACACTTCAGAACCCCATAGACACAGTCGGCAAATGTGTCTGCACAGTGTGACCTCAGCTTCTCACTCAAAAAATCAGAACGTCTCTGCTGTAACACTAGTAGGTGGAAGAAAGCGACATACACTCCCGCTTCGGCATGACCCGTTGAGACCATTTCGACCGCTTGTCAATCGTCTCGAGCATTCGCCTGCTGAGACTCCCAATACAAGCGAACGGGACTAAGACCGAAACCGTGATAGCGTTCCAAACGTGTGCTCCATAGAAGCAGTTTGAAAATCATGCATCCCTCCGACGCACGACGATGGCGGTTGAACGTGTAGCTTGCTCGTTGTGAATTATTTGGTTGGCCAATCCAACAATGCAAGTATGTCTTACTGTGGCCGTACACACCGCTTTTATGGAATACTCGCAGCAACTTTCGGTTTGTGCAAAGCGTAGGTATAATGTCTGGATTAAGAATTCATGGTGCGAATCAGTACATGCTTGTCGACGTTGAGTGAGCATTTTTGTTCAGTGGCTGCCGATTTGAGGTGTTAAACCGGGTATGTAACGTTACGCCGGACTTCCTAAACCTCAAAATGGGAAGTTACACCTAGCGCCTTTGGGATGACGGCCTCACGGCACGCAGAGCAACGCCATTCTTTTAGAGGCGGATTCCTTTGTTGTCGCCTGAGTTTTGCAAACCGTTTCAAACCTGAAGAAATGGAGCAATCAAATAAATGAATGCCGGCGTCATAGCTTGAGGGAATCAGGTTCAATTCCGGCCACAAGAACGTTTTGCTTTTGTTACACCCTGTCATTTATCATCATCGTCAGAAAAAAGTTGACTCGTCTACAGGGCTCTACCTTAACAGCTCTACCTTAAGCTCTACATTGACAATTAGAAAATAGAGAGGCAACCAAAGGATGCAGGAATGTAACATCCACGCATGGTATTAACCTTTGTCGTAAGCTGAGTGACGAGCGCTACATTGTAACACCGGCAAGAGTGGGCCGAAGTAACTAAAATCGCCTCTCCCTTCCGCACAGCCAACAAGCAGGCCATCAGTCTTCCAACAACAATGTCCGCCGAGGAGGATGAAAACCGGGGCCTTACAAATTGCTCGTATGAGCTCATAGAGGGTCTTAGGCTAGGGCTGTTTGTATGGCTGACATACAGTAGAACGGGGAGCATTTTTGACTCACTACGGACTTCTCAGAAGCACAGCGTGAGGGCAGTTCGGCGATAGGGTAAGCTATAACGGGAAACCTTAAAGCTGTTTGCTCTGCCGCAACAAGCATGTCATGTGGATCAGTGGGCGGAGAGATTTCAGAACCCGTGCCCTGCAAACACTACTAAGAAGAACTGCCAGTCGGGCTTGTTGGTACATATTCGAGATTGCAAAAGCGCAACTTGAAAACGACGACGAAGGAAGAAACACAACACGAAGCACTCTATCAACTGAAATTTTTTGTGAAAAACGAACATACACATATACTACGAAAACTAACGAGAATCTGCGTCACCACCAACACATTGATAGAAACATTACATTTCAACCATTCATACATACATGACTGAGTAAACCATCGACAGCATACAGCATTAAATAATCACAAGGCACGCGGAGTACATACCAAGATTAAGTACAATCAAACCCCTTCCAAAAATGCAAACTCGATATCATGTAACTGTAAAGATGGCTGGCTGACCCAACTAGTGCCTCCCTTCCTAATTTGAAAAGCTTCTATGATATCCCTTGTGGATCGCTTTGCATGTGTATCCATGACGGGTGTGTCCTCTAGTTTTGGTTTACAGTTTTTTGGGCACTGTTTGCAGTGCATTGCCAGATGTGAGTACGGCGCCCCTTTCAAAGAACTGTGATGTTCACGAAGGCGAACGTTGAGGCACCGGCGCTTCTGGCCAATGTGCTCCTTTCCGCATGTGAACGGGATCCTGTAGATAAGAGCTCAATGTTGTGTTTCTTCCTTCGTCGTCGTTTTGAAGTGGCGCTTTTGCAATAATGAAACACTTCTAAGCGAAAGCCTGGAGCGTTGCTTAGCGGACGCAGCTGATTATGCCTGTCGCAATGAATTGTACGTAATAGTGGTCAACAATAAAAGTAAACCCATATCCTCCTGCTGAATCTCCTCCAGAGACTCACTGATTGAAGAAGAGGCCACCGTTGATCTTGCCCTAGTTGCCTCTATTACTCGATCGTTGGCACCTCTTCATCAGCAGTAACAAATGTCTCACAATGGCAAGTATTCAGAGGGGCGTCCGCAATTTTATTATCTGGTCTTTAGCCAAGAAACCGGACAAGTACAATAACTAATTCGGACCCCTGCCCACTCCATTCTGGCAGATAACGAGCCCTTGCTAAATGCCACTCGAGGCTTCACAGACTGAGCGGACGGCGCTTCCCACGCGGACCTCGTTCCCATGTCGGCGAGGGACATGGGAACGAGTTCTTATCGTATAGACCACGCCCGCTACTCACCTGTGCACAGATATTCGCTACCCATTCACACAATACTCACACAAGCACTAATCCGTAGTCTGACGGCTCCGCCAGACACACTATTATTCACACCTACTTTTTTACACTTTTCATCAGCGGTCACTACTTGTACTATCAGGTTGCAGCGGTACGCCTGCGTATTCTTCCGACACACTATTATTCACATTGCTTCTGGCTCGTCCCTACCCTCTCGCTTGCTTTTTTCAGCTATTGCTCATCAGAGCGGTACCCACTCGAGGGTCGTAAATGTATGATATGTGCCGACCTAGCACACGTATTACTATAAAAGCCCGAGGTGATCATGATCAAGCTTGCTGGGTCTTCGACCCACCAGCGCTCTTTTGTTATGAATAATCTTCTACGCCTGCGCCATGAATGCGTCTCCTGGCTCTCCAGCTTATCTCGCTTGCTTTTTTTCCCGGTCTCGCTACTCCCACGGAAAGCACGGTAAATGTTTGCGCAAGACATTTGAATTTTTTCGGGTTACTCTGCTCGCCCGCCATCTATTGAACCTTTTGTTGGTTTGGACTTCTCGGCATTCCGCCACGACATCTATTGTCAGGTGAAAGAGCTTTGTTATAATCTTACGTCAAGATTGTTTGCAACACGTATGTTTTACTTGCTGTTTGAAAAATCAAGCTTTGTATTTATAAAACGGAGGCTACTGCGAATGCCACATATGTAGTTACGTTCTTCCTGAACCATGCGTAATGTTGCATTTTTGCTGAACAATGCTGTAGGAATGAAGTGTTTCCGCAGAGTTAGTCATTCTGAAAAGTTTGTACTGTTTGGCGTTTTTGTACAATAATTCATTTTAACATTGGGAGAAAGATCTAGAGGTATAGAAACAGACAAAGAAACTTGTCGCAGTTATTAGCTTTTAAGTTGACAATTGCCTTAATTATTTCACTGGTGTTGGGGGTATCTACACGATATTTGAGCTGTGTATTCTGAGGTTTGGTGCGGATTAGACTAATGCGTTTGCAGCGCTTTCACACGCGCGTAAGATCTGGATTTGGGTTATAGGACGGCGGGTCGGGCATACTGTAGGTGGTTTCGGACTACGCCGCTCTCAGGTAGGTTTTTCGCAGTCAATTGTTAGTAGTTCATTATTGGGCTCGCAATCGATGAGAGAGGGCCCGGTTGACGCGAGTTATGGCACGTTTATGAGGTTTACGTGGCAACGCTATAGCGTCTTTATAGATGCGGTGGTAGGAAAGCATACTTTACCGCACTACTGGCTAGGTTGCCGGGGTGTTTGGTTCTTCGAAACACACGTGCAAACTCACGTGTCTGGGATGTTTTCTCGCGTATGGGTGTCCATGTGCATCGCATGTTGTCTTCGTTAAGAAAACGGCAAGAAAGAAAGGTGTTCAAGTACCATCAGATCTTATGGGGGGCGTTAGAGTTTGTGCCAAGGGAGTGAGTGAGTGAGTGAGTGCATAACTTTATTGAGCCCGAGACGGGGGTAAGGGAAGAAGTGAGATGGGAGTCCCCTTCATTCTTCCCCCCTCAGACGGCGGCCAGGAGTCCTTGCTCCCTGGCGGCGTCTTCGGCCATCTGGACGGCCCGGAGTTGAACGCCCGAGTCGGAACTGAGCAGCACGGTCTCCCACTGCTCCGAGGAAGTGATGTCTAGTGCTTGAGGTGTGGTGTTCACTTTAGGTGGGCAGGCCCATAAAATGTGTTCAAGGTCGGCCCTTGCTGAACATAATTTACACTTATTTTCGTATAGAGCGGGGTAACAATGACTGTACGTAACCGGGTTCGGAAAAGTGTAGGACTGAAGTAGACGCCATGCTACTGACTGCCACTTTCCCAAGGTGCGATGAGCTGCGGGATATCTGGCCCTCCCTAATCTGTAATGGTCGATTATCTCCCTATAGGTCACCATGCGGTGCCTACCCCCCCGTGCGAAACGATGCCTCAGGTGTTTCTGGGCAGTCTCGGAAGCTCAGACCTCGAGCTGCCTCGTGAGCGTTTTCGTTCTCCGGAAGTGCAGAGTGCGCTGGTGCCCATATAATTTGGACCCCTCGGAGTCTTAATTTTTTTAATCCTCTAAGGATTCCTTGGGCCTCGGGTGAGATCCTTCCCTTTGCGAACTTTACAATTGCAGATTTGGAATCGCCTATTATGTATTTGGCTCTTGTAGAAGAAAGCGCCAGTGCAATGGCTGCCTCTTCTCCTACCTCCGGAGTGTCCGTGCGGATCGTTGCGGAGGCTAGGCAATGGCCCTGCCGATCGACTACTGCCACGGCCATGGCGTTGTGTCCACAGTACTCGGCCGCGTCCACGTAGACCACGTCATCAGATCGTTCGAATCGCTTTTGGAGGGCTTTGGCTCTTTCATTCCTGCGTTGTAGGTTATGCGCGGGATGCATATTTCTGGGCAGAGGGGTTGTGTATATACGTGCCCTCTGCTCGCTAAAGATATCCACCTTTTTTTCTTGTTGAGCCGCATAGGTGATTTGAAGCTCTTGTAGAATGTGTCTGCCTGTTGCGGTTTTGGAGAGTGTTTCTAGCTGTACTATTTTTTGGGCTTCCACAAGCTCGTCTATGGTATTGTGCAGCCCCATCGCTCCAAAGCGTTCATTTGGTGCCGTAATGGGTATACCTAGTGCCTGCTTGTAGGCTCGCTTAATGATGTTATTGATTTTTTTTTTCATCGGCCTTTACTGCCAAGAAGGGCGTCGCGTAGACTATGCGGCTAAGAACAAAAGCCTGCACTAATCTGACGAGGTTACCTTCTTTCATACCATGATGCCGGTTGGCAATTCTGGAGATGAGGCTGACTGTCTGGTGTACACTCGTTTCGAGAGCCTTTATGGTCTCTGTATTGCAACCATTGGCCTGTATGCGAAGACCAAGGACTCTGGTGCTCTGTACCATGGGAATGGGTCGGCCGTCTGCATATAGCTGGATATTGGCAACATCGCGGTCTCGTTTGCAGCCTCTCCTGGTTGGTCTGCAAATGAGCAATTCAGATTTTTGTGGCGAGCAGCTAAGGCCCTTGGGGGTCACATAAGCCACTACCACGTCTATCACCTGTTGTAGTTTTTCTTGAATTTCTCCGTCACTGCCACCGGCAACCCACAGTGTGACGTCATCAGCATATATGCTGTGGTGCAGCCCTTCTATTTTGTTTAGCTGCGGTGGCAGATTAATCATGGCGACATTAAAGAGAAAGGGAGAGAGTACAGACCCTTGCGGCGTCCCTCTGCTGCCAATTTTGATCTCGCCAGATTTCAATCCCCCGATAAGTAGTTGTGCAGTACCTTCTAAACGCATCATTTTCACCCTGCGTGATTGAGCCTCAACTACTTTTAAATAGAAGTAAGGATTGCCTGCCGTTCCAATCATCTATGTTGTAGTATTCTGTAGAACATTTCCGCTCTGGACTGGTAGAGTAGCTATCGTCCTGAATAGATGCTGATAAAGGTGAAGTAAAAATTAGCGGCGAAATAATTGCCAACAATTTTTTATCCACTTAGGATAGTTGTGTTGGAGGTCTTGTGAGCCCCTGAAATTATTTAAACTAAAAAGACACAAGCCAACGCTTTACTAAACAGGGCGCCTTAGTTTAGGAAGCTCATGTATTTGACTTCGGCCTATAGAAATACCAAACACAAACGTGTGCTAGATAGAAATTTCTCTGCATACTATCGAAAGTGCCGCAAAAAAAACACCAACATTTGAAATTTGGCTGACATTTTATTGTATAGCACTATTTCGTTTCCCGTTTGGAAATTTGATGGTGGGGAACTTAAAAAGGTTCGAAGCTAGCAGAATGCCTAACAGTTCAGGAGCGAGGCAATCAAAAAGAATGACGCCGGTTTTATTTTGGCAACACGGCACATCTACAGTTTTAGGGGGCAAAATAAATGTTATACAGGTGTCTGCTGACGCACATATCGCCCGTTATGCACTGTTGACGTCATATCAACAATTCCACGTGTTTGTAAACACACTACCTGAAGGAAAACCAGATTCCTTTCGGTCTTTTTCAGCACCCTGCTAGATCATTAGACATCATGTTGTGGAGCTTAGTGTTTTGATGACAATAAATCAGAAGTATTTGTACACTCCAACTGGAAGCCCGATCTCCTACAATGTGGAGCCGAGTTCGTGTGCGCAGTTACAGTTGCACTGGCGCCAACAAAAGAAGGGTATCTGAAAAGTATGATACACTGATATTAACATTCGTCGTCACCCATTGTATTTCCCAGATAAAATACCTTTTCTTCTAACTGCATTGTTTTAGGCTTCTTGCAAAGTATTTTGGTGCGAAAAAGACGACGTAGATGTGATGTGCGCCACAAACGTTTTTCCGGCTACAGAAAGTTGCATATACCACACAAACGCAGCAAAATGTTTTTGCACATCTTTTTTTTCTTTCCCTTGCTTCTGGCCGACTATTGGCACTCAGCGTCAGACATTTTTTTTTTCTTCAATGATGCAATATTATCGCATCGCACCCCGCCGCTGCTTGTAGTCTCACATAAATTCAGATGCTCTCGTTCTTGCTATCACATCTGGCCTTTCTTACATCGTGCTGACAAACATTTATAAAGGTTCCTAACCGTAGTATAGGGAGCAAGGTATTCTATGCTTTTTTCGCACGCATAATGCATTCGCGATTGCCCCCTTATCAAAAGACCCAGAATCGCAAACACCTCTCTTAAGGTTATTCGGATCGAATCTGTAGGCCTCTTTGGCTTGTTGCAATGCCACGAGACATGGAAAGACAAGAATGGCTCCTATATTATATGGAAGAGCCAAGGACTACAAAAGACGCATTGCAATGGAGTCTATGGAAAAAGTGACTGAGAAGTCGATGTTCTTACAGCCTGCTCGAGGCATCGGAATAGACGCGACCACAGTCTTCTTACGCGGGTAGGCTGGCCAATTGACAGATCAATGCTGGAAAAAGTGCGGAGGACACCTTTCAAGCAGCAGCAAGAAAAAAGCAACAGAGAAAAAAGTGGAGGACAGGTCCACTCGTTTTTTCAACATGTGCAGGAAATTCACATTGATCAAAATCGGGGCCGGAGGACACGACATTGGCTTCGTCTTTTGTACGGGTAATTAGGTAAAATGATTTAACAATAAAGTAAACCGGCCAAGAAATAACAGTCAGTGGGTTAACCTCGGCGTAAAACACCCACAGAATTACAATAAATATAATCAGTGCACTGTTCACAAGCCGATCAGGGCGCACAAGGCGGATTTAACTGAGGTGAAAGAAAAATGCGGGGGTAAGAATATAGGAGGCTTTCTGAAAAAGTCAGGAAGGTAAAGCAAATGCGCCAGCGCCTCTGCTTCCAGCCTGTCAAAGGAAGAGTAGTTGATCTTGTCATGTCTTCAACTGCGCACGCTGTCATTGCCGACCACTTATGCACATCACTGCCTGTGTAGCATCTTTGATTTTTCATACAAAAGTCGTCCAATTAGCGTATTGCCGGAATCAGTACGTTATTAGCTGGCAGTCTCCTGTTGCTGCTTCCCGTTGTTTCATGTATTTTTTCATAAGTGCAGGAACTTTTCAGTTTTCCGCATGTAGCACCAAATGGCAAAACTGATGCCTTATACGCTATTTTGGAGCACTCCAAAAAGGTATATTTGCAGTTATTAAACGCTACACGGAAGTGATGAATGCTGCTTACCTGTAGCTGTTGCTAGTATAGCATTACTTACTGAAGCTCACAGTGTACTTTTTAAGGAAACAACGAAATACTCTCAGAAGATGCATCAATGGCAACGCAATTAACAATTCTTATTTCGAATGCCGGAAGTGTCTTCAAGCAGTTAGGATTAACCGCTAAAAACACCGAGCACTAGAGCTTGATTAACGAAAAGTCAATGTGGGGCATCAATCATCATGCCAGAGGCACGGCTGGGAGTGGCTGTTCGAACAGGCAACGGTGAGCGACATCGCCTATTCCGGTCCGTCGCCGTCGTGTTACGTAATCATGGTACCTTGTCGATTTATTGGATGAAGTATCTACGAAAAGCTTTGAAGACATTTTTATATGGGATACATTAAACGGGCGTAAAAGAGACCAAACAGGATCTGAGTGATTGTCATAAAATCTTCGGGAAGTCTCTTGTTGCGAAGAGCCAGAACCAAAGCAGTTATGAGCCTAACATGTCTGCCGACAGGCTGATTACGTTCATATCCTCAGCATTTATTGCACAGGTCGATGTATAGTGAAGCCTTTCGATATTATCAGCAAAACCCAGCTCAGTCAAAGCCCTGTACTGTGGCATGATGATCCAGCACAGCTCCCGCCAAAAAAGAAAGATGCCCCGTGCATGAATCCCCCACCCATCTGCAATGTTCGACAGCACCTTGGTGACATCAGCAGCGAGACCGGCATAACATTTTTCCGCAGCCGACATTTCTTCGACATGACAGTTGTACTATCGTCCGGATTCAGATCTGGCACTCCCCAATTTTTTGCACAGGTACGTTCACCTGACTGTGTTTACGCAAAAACAAGCAACCGTTTTTTGGTACAACTGCCCTACCTATTGGCGTTTCGTAATGAGTATTTTCATGTCTGCGAACATTTTCCGAAAATTTCTACTGCGGCCAGTGGGCGTACAGGTCATTCCAAAACCTAACACACGGAACGCAAACAGTAAAACTTGCTACACCATCAATGCACTTCTAAAATGCCAGGCCCAAATTACTTCTCCGCCTAATAAGATGAAAAAACGGCTGACAACAACCGTAGAAGTATGACTCACCTTGCAACTGATGTCACAAAAACTGCGGAAACGTGCGCATCTGTCACGAAAATTCTTTCCACGTCGCCATTTTGACAAAATCATCAATCGTCACAAAGGTCACACCTGTACACGCTCCTGTGAAACAGAAACGCAAACTCTTTCTCGCTTCTTCACAATTTTGTAACGAGTTCCCGTTAAAAGGTTCTTGATAGCAAAATAAACGCGTTCTAGTAACACTTCGCGCATTCGGACTTGTCGTTAAAAAAACGTTACAATATTGTTTTAGTTAGGCTACAATGTCGGATAATTTCTGAGGCTAATAAATGTGAGCAATTCAAAACTTACATCGAACTTCGTATATAAACAAATATGAACACCGCCGACTCTAGATTCTCTGGGGATCAAAGAGTAAAGATTCCCGTGTAACGGCTTCTTTCGTTGCAACTGTCGACAAAAGACGATAGTCGACAGGCGCCCCGGCCAAGTAAATGCCTCCCTTCTCTGCCGCTCAACTGTAATGCTGTTCCTCTCCCGGCTCGTTCCTCCCAAGATAACACGCTAGAGGTTTGCTTATATCAATTTAAATTTACCGCGCTTCATCGCTCCTATTCGGGTGCCTCGATGCCAGCGCTGCCGTACGGCAGAGACGGGCTTAAATCTAGGCATTTTTATACAACTTTTATAAAACCACGTGGCCCTACTCCACAAGCGTTCGAAGCAAAACGTTCAACCTATCGAGTAGAACCTTTCGTTGCTGTTGCCGTTTGATGTTTTTAATGCCCCACGAAGCTACATGTAGCGCAGGCAACAGTAGGCGAGGGGTTTGTGCAGTTGATGCAGTATTTATTTGCTATCGCAACAACCACGCATTCATGATATTTTTAAAGGTGCCATACAGACAAAATGCAAGTTTGTTTTATTCGAAAGATTTCGCGTTTTATAGTGCCCCCCCCGCTTCTCCGGAAGCAAACGAGAGTTTATTAACTACGAATTTAATCAATAATTTCAAATTTTGATTATCCCGCTTACCGTAGGTTTTAGCGTCGTCTGCAATGACATCAAAGACCGGGTCTTCAAGCTAAACTTGGTGTGAAGCGGAGACTTGTTCACTTTAAGTAAACCTAGGTTTCGCCTCCATACCACAGTGGGCCTTTTTCTGCCTTTGCTTTGTTTGTGACCGTATTTGTGCTTGTCTTGTTTTTGTTCTGGAAGAAAATATTTTTTTCCTGAAACATGGTGCTCGCTCGGCAAATAAGGTCTTCTAAAACGCCCTCGCTGACGCCAATCTGCCAGTGTCGTCTGAGGCAACCCCAAAAAGCCGCAGTGCTGTGCAGCTAAAACAAGCAAATTGCGCGCAGTACCAACAGCCGTACGCATCGCTACTTCTATGCTTACTTTTGCTTTCGTAACTTTCACTGTTTATGCCTTCATTCTTGCTGCTACAAAAAGAATATACCCTCAATTTAAGCTCAAAAGGCTCGTTCAGCAAGCTTATAAGCTCTGCCTAATTTTTGTTTGCTTTTTCCGGCCTGAGCTAATCGCAGAGCTGGTGTGTATGACATCATAGGTTTTCTTGCGGGAAATGAGCCAGTGGGTCGCTTGGCCATTCCCTTTTTTCTAATTATATAGCTTATTTGAATGAAGCCTGCGCTAAGAACGGTGTCAGTATGATTTTAACGAGGCAATATGTACTCAGTTTCTCCTTTATATTAGCGTTATGCCTTCTTGTTGCCTGACAATGTTGACCAATATGAGCACTGACACCAGGCATAGAGGTTTTGATTTGGCTGTTGGTATATAAAACTATTGCGCAGCTTTTGCTGCATTTTGACAGGTTGGCTGAAACAATTACCAGAGAGACAGACCGACATTTCTGGGATTAAGTAGTCCAAGAAAGATTATGGTATTTAAAAAGGCTAGCAGACGAATTTTTTTCAGGGTGCACCGGAGATACTCCAGACAATTCTACAAGCAAATTTCGGGCTCGTTCATTAGGTGTGCAAAACATAAGGCACGTTTGACTTCAGTATTCTAATGTGCAGTAAAAATACTACGCTAGAGATGCAACTACAAAGACACTCATAGGCACGAACGTAAATATATTTCTTGAACAATAAACCCAATGAAAAGCAGCAAGAGATAAGACCATATTCACTGCTGATTCAATATTATAGTATGAGAGGGGAAACATGTACTGAAAACATAGTCGTAACTTAGTAGAGTCCCTTGTTTGAACTCAGCAAGAATTGCATCTCGATGTTGGAGTCGGGTAGCCGAAACTGTCTCTTTTCCTGAACACTTCGCTGAAAAAGTTGAAGAGCAGCTCCGCTGAAGCACTTGAGAATACTACCTCAGGAAAAGGTGGTACAGTCTCTTGAAGCCCATCAGCGAACGGAGGTGACAACCGCCGAGCAGGTTAACAACGCATACCAGCAGTTTATTTGGTGTCCGAACACGAAGAAAGCTTCCGGTGCGGATGAGGTGGCAAAATCTGTACTGACTGATGTGGTCATCACCGCCAGCTTTGCCTAGTACGGCACCTACGGGTCGCCCGGCTACTGGTAGAGAACACGTGCAATGAACACGGTGCAGTCCACCTGTGCCAGATGCTCTTCCGAGCTGGCGTCTTCTACGAGGGATGATCGCGCATCCACATCTGCTGTTGCTCGGCTTCTGTATTCCACTCTTAAACGCTAAGCTGAAGCGGGCTTCAAGTTTTTGTGGTCCTAGTTCTAAAAAAATGAGGTTGCCGCGGAAGACAAATGAAATATTCGGCAAGCACCTGTCCTATTGGCGTCTGCAGCCGGCATAGTGACAAGTCTGGGCGCACCCAGCGCAGCCTTCCGGACAGGCTTCAGCCCGAAGATCTGTATTATTCTGCTTTTAAACATCGACAAACACGTTCTGCGCACAGCGGTGGTCAAATTACGCAGCTTATATTAAAAGAAAAAGAGTAATGGCCACTGCCTTTTCGTACTAGTTTTAGCACCCTAAAGCACTGGCATTTAAAACAGCCATTCATAGATATGCAAAGTTTACAGAAGGAATTCCGTTTCGTATGCCGCTTCCTTCGTAATCCTTACGAGTTACTGTAACAGTTCCACCGACAATTACTTCAACAGTGTCATTAATCTGTTACTCGCAAAAGGAGCTAGCTCCTTGAACGCCCTTTCCTACATCACTGATATAAATTCAGCTCTCCAGCATGAAAAGCTGGCTCAATGATAAAAGACACGTCTCATTGCTCTTTCTCCCTTAGTTAATCCCCGAAAAAGAAGAAACATAGATAGGCAGAAGAGAACTAGTTTCTGAGATTTTCACGAATCACATTAAATCAATTTACAACAAAACGATGTTGAAACAACGCACGGAATCAGAAAAAAACAACAGGGAAACTTGCACTCATGCGCAAGAAAAAGGCGAAGCTCTTATATGTGAGCATTGCCATACACAGTTTTAAAGGGGCACTGAAGTGAATTTGTCAAGCTCCCATTTTTGCTTTGCACTGTGTAAACTTGCTCATATTAGCACACTTTTCATCGTTTATCCGGTTAACAAGAAGTTATTTATTTTACAAAGCGGGAAAGATGAAAAACTACAATGCGCGGTTTGCGGCGGCCGCGCCAACTAAAGGCTGTGACGACAGAAAGCTACGCACCGTGATTGGTTAGCATTCAAACCAGTTTCAGTTTCGGTTCTTTAAAAAAACATGCTTGACATCCGACGGAATCGTTGGATGGGCATTCGTGATACCTCAGTAACCGTGGTACCACGCTTCTGCCATGTTGTCGGCTGTAAGGTGCATAAGATAAGCCTCCCAGGACGGCTTGGAATCGTAGCAATCACTAGCCGAGGCCTACGCAGTGGATAAACGCCCTCGCGTCCCCGCAGACGCTCAAATGCCATGCGCTTTTTCCCCATATTTGGACCTTGCCTCACTCATGCCTGTATCGTAAAAAGCTAGTTCGCACCTGGCGAAGGGTCTGTGGATTCTGGCCTGTGCCCACTGCCTCGCTTGCGCGCTAGTGTCAGCCTGCGCGCGTTCTGTGAACTAGTTCATTGAGCAGTGAACCTTACGGCCCAAAAAAGGTGAACTCAGTATAGACAACTTCGGCCGAAAACGACAAAGTCAACTTATAAAAGACTTGGAAAAAAGTTGCAATAACATACCTATCACTGCAGACCACTCGGCCACGGGCGAGCGCTGGCGACCTTTGAAATAAAAGGTATATAATGTATACCCATTTTACACTTTTATTTAGTTTTAGCACTTCAAACACCTTAGGTGACTATTTGTTGGTTTGCGCTCGTGCAGTAAGCATCCCCCAAGTTTCCACAATATCTCACGTCTAGCAATTGCATTTCTTGGCCGTAAAAGCGTTCGCAGATGCGTAGTCGTGCTGCTGACCGCCGTGCTTGTCCGCCGAGCGCAAAAAAGTGCGCAGTGCACTCTAGTTTTACGCTGTACGGTAACATTTTCAGTTGATTTTATTTCCTTACTGCCTACATTGACTTCGGCGACTCTTCTCCCGCCTTCAAGTGGTCTTACATTTTGCTACTGTCGTAGCAGTCAGCGAAGCGTCGCATTTGCGCTTTTGCAGCGCTTGCGTGAAGCGACCGTCGCTTGGAGCTAGATACAGTGTATAAACTAACAAAGTAAAGAAAAGCACATTCTCCCATTCACAAACGTGTCCTGGCGTCGGTCAAGCTGAGTGAACGAATTGCGACGACTCGTCGGCAGCCGGCGGACGAAACGCTGGGCCGACTGACTCTGTCGGAAGGCCGGCCAGCCGTACAGTAGTGCAGCCAACTGCCAGATCATCTCCTGCTGACGTCCCACGAAAACGCTACAGAAAATGGGCGAGGGTGCAGTGAGGGGGACAGCATTTCCGAATTGATTTTTCTACTAAATATTATTCACGTAAACGCCCTCAGACTGGTCGGAAAAGGGCCTAGGGACTCCGGACTATGATTTGCGCTCGTAATACCACAATAATTACAAATCACTTCAGTGCCCTTTAGGTTTCAGTACCATTGTTTATTTTCATAGTTGCCGTCCTAGTAATCGTCGTCCAATGCATCGAAAAGGTCGTCGTCTTGTTCGCAGCCGGTGGCAGATGCAAAGCCATTTCGAGCATATTGAGACTTCCCACAGCTCTTCGTCATCGACTCGAGGCGAAATTGGCGCGATCCGCAAATCCTCTTGGGAAGGACTGGCACTCTCTTAGCTATGCCTGCTATTACCCATAATGGTTTCTAGAGGATGCGGTGGCTGCGGTAGCCTTTCGCAAGAAGGGTGTATTTTCATCTTAAGCATGAGCGCTGGAGAGTTTTTACACGCGCGGTAGAACTTGACGGAAGGGCTGGAGTAGTGTCACTAGATGTGACACTAGGCTGAAGTTGCCATTTTTTGTTAAAGCGATTGCGTGAGCCGGCGACTCGGCTGTCGCCTCGATGCAAGCGCTCACAAGCCCTCAACATTTTCTTGCTCCTCGCGTTTTTTGCAGTTTTTTCTGAAACCACTTAACTTGCCGAGGACACTGCGCGGTCGCCTTGATGCGCGCGCTAACGAGCGTACGCTACTTTTTTGCTATTTGGGGCGGTAACGGCAAACGTACAGCAAGTAACTTAAGCGCCGCCCTTAATATCACCGGAAAACAACTTCCAGTAATTGTTGCAAACAGAAACAGCAATCTTATCGCATGGCTTCTACTCAAAAAGAAAACTGCGTGCAGGGTTGATCTAGATTATTGCTTTGAAACTCGCACTCCCAAAAGGGAGCTGCTACGTGAACAACGCGCATGTTAAAATTTTGTTTCACGATAGTCGTTATCGTAAACAGTCGTACCGCTATGGTGCAGGACAAAACGAAGTCAAAAAAAGGTCTCCACATAGAAGTTATCAATTTTTTATCTCCGTTATTCATCGCCAACTACGTCGCCCTCTCAATATATTTGGAACCAGCTTCAAAAACTTACAAATAACGTTAGCTATCCCTTTCTACACGAACATAGAAAGTATCATGTCGAAACGCAACAAAATATGTCACAAAAACATTAACTTTTGACGTCGTGATGTTGGCAAACCATGGCTCTCGCCTCCAAGTAAAGAGTTTCAAGTTCTTCCATGGGCAATGAATTTTGTAGTGCATTTCCAGGACCATTTAGAGTTTAATTTTACTATGATTTTGGAAACGAGGATGTGACAGCGCATGTTTGAAGATGGAGAGCATGCGGAACGCGGTATAAGAATCGCTGTTACAATTTTGGGAACCATTTAAAATTACCACCTTCTCTACATTTTTGGATCTGAAATTGTGCCGGTTGTGTCTGCCAATACGCGCCCCATTTTACTGCTGCTAGGGGTGGTTTTTCTGGGATTGGCTGAAGTAGAGGAAGATGATCATAATAACAATTCCAAACCATTCCGGCAAAATCAACAATGACACCGAGCTGCACTAGACAGCAAAACGTCAGGCTAAATATTGGCCATATTAGCGCGAAGTTTTCTAATAGGCATTTATACACATTTCTACGCATTGTGGGAATTGTGGAGACCAGCGATCCAGAGCCACTGCGCGCTCCCGGAGGAGATGGGCATAGCTCGGCAAAACTGGATGCCACTCACTCACACTCACTCAAAAAAAATATATTTATCGTAACGCACTCACTCGCACTCCCACTCGCCACTCCGCCCTTACCACGCGCACTCACTTGCACTCACGCTCGCCACTCCGCCTTTACTACTCCCACTGAGTCGCGCTCATGCTCGCCACTCGCCGCCACCACTTGCACTCACTCACGTTCACGCTCACCACTCCGCTCTCACAACTCGCACTCACTCGCGCTCTCGCTTACCCCTCCACCATCACCACTCGGACTCACTCCCGTTCACGCTCTCCACTTGTCTGCAGCACTCACACTCACTCGCGCTCACGCTCACCCCTCCACAACACCACTCGCAAGAACTCGCACTCACGCTCGCCCCTCGGGCCTCACTACTCGCACTAACTCCCGTTCACGCTCACTACTCGTCGTCACCATTCGCACTCACTCGCACTCACGCTCGCCACTCCAGCCTCACCACTCGCACTCACTCCAAGCTCATGCTCGCCACTCGTTCTCACCACACGCACTCACGCGCGCTCACGCTCACCACTCGTCGTCACAACTCGCACTCGCTCGCGCTCACCACTCGCACTCATCCTCGCTCACGTTCACCACTCGCATTCGCCGCTTACACTCCCTCGCACTTGCACCCACCCGTTTGCAATGGCCACTCACATTCATTCGCCATCACCACTCACTTCCTCCACTCACACGCATGTGCAAATATTTTCAGGCATGAAATACTTACTGATTTGAGCTAGGATTTACCTTTCTTAGGAATGGGGTCTCCCTTTTTCCTTATTATGTATTCGGTTATTATAAGCACATGTCTTGGTATGTTACTTTCAAAGCGGTAATCGTCGCTGGATTGTTTTACGAAATGAACAAACTCTGGCAAATTTGCCTGAAGCCATTCATCTTTTTATTATTGTCTATGCCACCTCGCTCAGATTCTACGAAAGAAAAGAAACACTGATAATTTTGACAGCGGTGGCACGCATAAAAGAAATAGTCCAGTTCAGAATAAAAGCTTAAAAAGCTGTTGCCCTTTGTCAAAATACTCGCTGGCACTCGCAAACATTCCTATCTCGAAGCGCGCTATCCGCGCCACTAAAATTGCGCAGTCAATTTGCTCTGGGCAACCCTCCAAAGGGTTTATACCAAGAGTAATCCCAGGTAAAAAGGGCTCATAGTGAAAGCGTCCAGCAAAACACGGCAACAAAAAGAGTGAAAACGGCAAGCAAGGTGGAGGAAGGCTACTGGAGCACTTGGACTTGTGCGCTTGGCAGAGGCAAGGTGAGGGAGAGAGGCGGCGCCGCGTGGTCGCGCCAAATCGGCGCCACCTGAATTTAGCGCGGGCGTCCTCCTAGAGACGAGTTGCCTGGCGCCCGCCTCCCTTCGCGTCCCCCTCCCTAAACGGCGCCAGCCTGCCCCAAAGCAAAACCGCAGCTTGATCCTAAAGTACACCGTCATGCGCCCGCAACGGGCACCGAGACAAGTGCACGTCGAAAGTGTATACGAAATAACGGGTTGAATAAGTCATCAGACACACACGCTCACACGTACGCACACGCAGACACGCTCGCACGCACACAAATGCACATGTACGCACGCACACACCAACGCACTTGAACACGCGCGCCCGCATGCAGATACACTCAGGTGAACACGCACACGCACATGCACGCACGCACTCACAAATTACGTTATCCGACTGCCGAGAACGCCTACTATTCATCACCCCACTCAGGGGTCACAGTACCCCTATGCCATCTGCACACGGATGACGATCTACATACGGGGCACAAAATATAAAGAACACTTAACTGCGAAGCCCTTTTCAGCAAATCAGCGGAGCAAGCATGACGTGGACTACAGTGTTTGGGCTGACCACAACTCTAAATACGAAAATAAAGCAGCAGAAGCAATTTCGCCTTCATAACTAGCTAGTTGGTGACCGTGAACGGCCAGAATGAAAAAAGCAAGACGCGGGAGCCCAGGTCCCAATTTCAACTTGGCCAGGCAAATTCACAAGCGTAATGGTAAATGACCGTCGACGACAACAGAGCAGCGCGAACAGCGAGTATCTTACTTTTCGCGATCTGAAGATATTAAATACATATTTGACAAAATGAATGCAACAGTAACGACTCCAACTCCGCGATTCGGTAAGGCGAATGAGAAATTAGACATAGCGTATTATTCTTGTGAATCTGCACGAACGGATTCACAAACTTCAGAGGGAGAAAGGGATCTCAACGAAGGGGTGCAGTAAGTGAGACATCGTGACAAATACTATGTGAGGTGATGCAAAGCAAGCTTACCTTGTTTGCTGGCGAAAGGTACGCACGTAATCGTATATGAGTCAATGCAAAATTCACGCAACATAACGAAACGTAAACGTTTTGGTGAAGTTTGCAATAAAACAGCAAAGGTGAAGTTTTCAGGTGTTTCAAACACCCGAAACAAATCACATGTCTCAAGGCATGCACCGTAACTGCCGTAACTGCCGTAGAAGGATGTGTGACGCCAAGTCCGCGCGATAGCGAGTATTATAACAGAGCGTCATCGTAACAAGTAATGGCAAATACTGTTACATTTATTACGCCAAGGCCACGAAAATGAGCTACTGCTTCCACAACACGCAGCTCACCCATCCGAACCGTTTCGCCATCCTGATACGCGGATCTCTGAAAATCTGCGGTGCCCTTTCAACCGTATACGGGCACTCACAATTTGCGGTTCAGAACAGCCAGCCATTTCACAACTGCAGAAAGTCGGCCAATTATGTACACCAAGTACTACGGCACTAGACCAGGGTGCTTCCTAATGCCTCCATCGCAGCGCTCAGCGGTAGGGAAGTGCAATCGCTTTGTTGCGACGACGTTACCGACACTAATTTCAACACAAAACACTACGATCCAGAAACATCATTCGGTGAGAGTGCGCGCAACAGCCCCTCAATGAGTTATGACAGTGAGAGTATCAGCACCTTATGGCGTCAGACGTCCATACAAGTAGTATTCCTCAATCAACAGGTCACAGGAGAGTTGGGTCTACTGTGCCCTAATTATAAAAGGGAGTAGCCACATATTCCCGAAGACAACGGCAGGCGTTCTATTAAATAGTGGATGTGCGTACGAGTGGATATTGCCAGCAGCAATTACCACAGCAAGCGGCTCCTGCGATGAATGCCAACAGCGAGTTATGCTCATCGCGGTCCCCGCACATCGCCCAAGAAGCGCGAGTTCACTCGTCACTCATGAGTGGTGAGCGGGGCTCGCCAAGAGTGGAACTCGCACTCGCAAGCTGTGAGTGGGACTCACCGGGAGTGGAACTCGCACTCGGAAGTGGTGAAGGGAGCTCGCCGCGAGTGCAACTCGCACTGGGGATTGGTGAACGGGGCTCGCCGTGAGTGCAACTCGCACTCGCGAGTGGTGAGTGCACGGACTCGCCGGGAGTGCAACTCGCACTCGCGAGTGGTGAACGGGACTCGCCGGGAGTGGCTTTTGCACTCGCGAGTGCTGAGCGGAGCTCGACGCGAGTGGACCTAGAACTCACCAGTGGCGAGTTCCACTCGCCGCGAGTGGCGCTCGCTAATTCACCGGGGCTCAAACAGATGGTGCCACCGTTCTGGGCACTGGCTGTGCGAAGATGTGCGCGCTGTATAGTGTCAGAACGGAGACTCGGTTTGTGAGCATCGGTGGATGAGGGCGGTCCCGCAGGACATAGATCTCCAGTGGGGACTCTTGTCGTGTGGCGCGAGTGCCCCTCGTTCACGATCACTAACGGATGGAGTGATTCGTGAACGCCGTTGGGCCTCGTGCTCTGCTGTGGGAGACCCCGAATAAACTGCTGTGCTTCTGCACCCGAGTGTCCTGTTCGGCAGCAATGAACCGCATGAGAGGAGGCATTCTGGAACTAGAACAACCCAACCAAATGAGAACACCATAAAAAGGAAATCTGGATGTAACGAACCCCTACGTAACCAATTACTAGATTTAACAAAGTGCGTGCTGCTGCTAGAAAGCGAGAAGTTGTGTCTTTTCAAGAAAAGCGCACAATTTTAAACGCAGTGTCCGCTAGTGAGAAAGAAGGATGTTGAAGGCTGGTATAATGTCCCAGCTGCACCCTCTAATTATCTAGACTACGGTAAAGAGCATGAACTTCGGAAAAATGCGCTCTTTTAGAAGGAGTCTGGTTCATAATACTCAGATAACGTTTGTGAATACAGGGGTAAGTCACCTTGCTTTATTGGAGTGGTGTGTAGTCGTATGAACGCAGGTGGTGCAACGCACGCAGTTTAGCACTGTGGAATAAATCCATGAAGGGTAGGTTAACCTTCACGGATTCCTAGAATTCTGGCTTCGTTTTTGTTTCATTCCCGCAAGCCCTAACTCGAAACCTGTATGTATCAAAAAGCTGGTTGTAACAAAAATTATGAGTGTTTGTCACTTTAGTTACACCAGGTTTAACTGTACACGTAACACAAGCGAATCGCCCACGCTGCACACTACCTTTAAAGATGAAAATAACCCGGACTTGTAACCCTCCATACCTGGCAATAGGAACTGCCGTGGAATTCGAAATAAAACAGTTAACCTCCCAGCACACTTTGCAGCCATACCCAAGCCGTTCACCCTCTTTGCACTACAGGAAATATTACCCTTCATTCTAACTAAACGGCTAAGCATTTCACTACCTGCCGGAGTTCCCCCATGAAGCCACCCTTGTGCACTACGATATTTCGACCTAACATAAACCTTTCGCCTCACCAATCCCACATCCACCAATTCCACCAATCCACCTTCTAAAATCTCCTGTGATAAGCTGTACGTTCTCACCATTCATAGCCCCCCTACATCCAAACGCATCTCATTCAAATGCGTCTTTTACAAACACTTTCTATTGCTCAACGTGACCCTCGCATAATTGTAGGCACCTTCAACACCTCCAATATGTATTGGTGCTACTCTCACACGACTCGAAGAGGTCGTCAACTCTAGGGACTTTCCCACTCCCTCCACGTCACTCGCCAGACCTCCTCGTTCTTCCCCAACGCAATGGCAACAGTGTCCAGAGCGATAGCCCTCCTGACCTCACCTTTAGCGCCAGACAACTCACCTATCATACTTCCTGGAAACCAAACACACTTGGCAGTAATCAGTGCATCAACCACATTTGTTACCCTCAAGGGCATCTCGGCAACGCCCCAACTCCTACCACAAACATACACAAATTTGGATCTCTTTTGTACCGAATGTCCCCACACTGTGACTTCAAACTAGAACAATTGAGGACCCGCAGTCTTTTAGCTAAACAATTTTCAACAAAATCCATCGACCCTGCTTTTTCAGTGGAATATGTCGACACCAACCTTCATAACCTTGGGGAGGCCTAAACCAGAACAGAGGAGCGCCAGTGAAGACTGCAAACCTTACGTACTAAGATCGAGATACCCACACTCACATTAGCCAGGATCCAATAGGACAACACTTGCGATGAAATGCGAGGCCGGCTCTCCCCTAAGAAAGCTTGGCACATCCTCCATGCCCTACTCGACGCCTGTACTACTAAGACCCAACCTCACCACCAAACCACTCAACCTAAAGCGGACACTCAACTTATACCCACCGCTCTCTGCGGCATTCTCCGCTTCATATACTTCCCATCAGCCTACCCCATGCCCTTTTCTTCCACCACAATACACCAGCAACTCCAACCCGGATGTATGAATGGGTAATGGCACATGGGAATCGAGGCAAAAGAGCACCTTGTCAGTGTGTGTGATCTTTCACTAAGTAGAATACAGTTTGAAAGGACGGGAGGTGGCTAAAACTTAAACCATTCGTATGAGGTGTAAAAGGCCCTCTGTATTAAACGTTGTTAACAAAATCCCACAATCTTTCCGTAGGGCAACCCTGAGTAGTATGGGAAGCAGCCATGGGGTCGGCTGAAGTTCCTATTAGTTTTCAGTTCGTCGTTTCCGTTGACTTTCAGCTTCGCGTGCCTTCGCAGTATCGAGAGCTTCTTGACATAGTTCGAATGAGTGGAAAGAAGGCGCGTTCGTAGAACATGCTCCCGTCTCGGTTTGTAGCGCAGTGGGAAGAGCACCTCGTGCCTTCCGTTGCGGCCAGAAAGTCGTAGGACCGAAACCGGGCCCCACTTACGATTTCTTTAATTGGTGGACTCCTCTGACGTCAGCCCAAACGCTGACGGGGCTGAAGAGACGCGCATGCGCAGTAGAGTGCGTACGGCGGACAATGCCACAAGGGAGGGAAGGACACAGCCCCGAGCATGAGATGATTTGCCTTCAAAAATGTAAAGATTCAATCGTATTCTATGTAGTAATTACGAGCGGGGGCAATAGGTTTTACATATTCGATATACTGAATATAGGTTAAAAGGCGATTCATAGTAAACATAGGTTCACCTGCTAAAATAGCGAGGGGTGTAGGGGTATGTCATATTTATAAATGTCGGGAAAGAGACAGCGGCTCGCACGTTGAAATTCTGCACATTTAATTAAGATTTGGAGTACTGATAGGCTTCCTCCACATCTGTTGCATACAGGTGGTTTGGTGATTTTTAGCAAGAATGCGTACCCTAAGTGTGGCGAATTCTCAGTCTGCACATCGATATTTCATTAACTCTATTTCGTTTTTCTGTAGTATATCGTCCCAACTGTGGTTTTACTAAAAGTAATTTCTGAAGAATTTGTTTGTCCCATTCACGTTGTCATTGCTGCCTGAGTTTTCTTCGTAGAAGTGCGTTCATGTCCTGGTATAGACCTGCGGTATCTCTGCCACTTCGGAGAACTACCTTACCAGTCCCCAGAATGTCACTGTGCCCAGTCAACCAGAAATTTATTATTTGGATGTTGTCAGAGTAAGCCAACACCATCGGTTTGATGAGATTATTTAAAATCAGGTTTCTGCTAGAGCTCCCTGCCTTCAACGCTGTGACAACGCTAAGTCTGCAAAAACAATTGATTGATGTATTTTTGTTTTATAATGTTGGTTGCTGCGAATAAAATTCTGTGTGTTTCCGCCGTAAAAATGCTGGTGTAAATGTTTATTGTTTTTGTGCGGTTAAAGTTCGGCCCGTGAGCGGTGCATGACACAACAAGACAAGATTTCGAGGCATCTGTGTAAAAACAATTTTATGAGTACTTGTCCTGTAAATACAAAATAGTGTTCTGGAATGACTTCTCTGGACGCATAAAATTTTTTTGCTAAAATCTTTAAAGGACATATCACAAGCAATTGAGGGCAAGTCCCAAAGGGCAATGTTATCTTCAATGCTGGTTTTGTAAAATTCTTGGAATGAGACCCGCAAGTGTTCAGCTTGCAGGCAGACTTGAAGTGATAAATGTCTAGGAATTTACGGATGGTTTAAACAAGTTTTTGGCTGACATGCCATTTAACATATCACCACATGAGTGATTTTTAATGCATGTGACTTTTAAGGCATACATTAAACCAGTGCAGGTTCGCCGATGTCCGAAGCTCCACTGATCGCACTCCACGTACAAGCTCTGCGCAGGGCTCGTCAGGAAAGCATCACACGCAAGCCGGACCCCAAGTGTAGGACTTGGTTTAACGTTTTATTGAAGTTTTCGGTGTCGACCTGTAAAAACCCCTCCCGAGTTAACACGAGATCTTACTAGGCTATGAAAAAGCTTCAAAAGTCATATATTGTCCACACCATACTTGCGGCGGGAAATAAATTTTACCACTCTCATTATTAGATGTGAAGCATCTCATGGTCGGAGCTATGTCCCTCCCATGTCGTTGTCGTTGTTGCGCCGCCAACACCCCACTGCGCATGCTCGGCTTGCTGAATGCCCGGTGGTGTCTTACCCTTCTATGGTTTCTGGAGCGACAGTGTTGCCGGTATCTTCCTGGGCCGGCACCAGACGAGCACGCTTCCTCTTTACGGACTCCTGAAGCGACAGTGTTTCCGGTGTCTTCCTGGGCCGGCACGAGACGAGCACGCTTCACTCGCCTTCGGCGTTTCATCGTGGTCGGCAACGGCGTGCGTCGGCGAGTCTCGGCGGGCCGTGATTACAAGCGGCCCACAACCATCCAGGGAATGTGCCTCATCTTCAGCAACTTTAGGGTTCATCTACTGCAACAGCCGTTGACTTTATATTTCACAGACCCTAAGGAAGTCGTAATCAAAGCGGAACGCCAATCGCAGCTCGACGTCACCTACGTGGAACATGATAATGATAATGCCTAAATTAAGGCAAACTCATTCCACGTTCAACGTCTCTCTCTCTCTCTTTATTGCCGCTCCACTCTAACACCCCCCCCCCCTCCAATAAAATTACACCATCTTCCCTTAGCGAAAACCTGAATAATATGCGAAACAGCCATGGGGTCAACGCAATTTACCATTTCGTAGTTCCGATAAGTTAGAAGTGTGGTAGTTACCATGGAAACCAGATGGTAAATATAACGGTACCTCAACCTAACGGAAACGACGAACTGAAAACTAATGGGCACTAGAATCGACCCCATGGCTACTTCGCATACTACTCAGGGTTCCCGTACGGGAAGATGGTGTAATATTTTATACATTTATTTTCAGTTTTGGATCTAGCACTACACCAAGATACTTGTGTCAGTTCTCACCGGTATGTCTACTCCCTTCAGCTGAACAATAGGGGGCGGTTGGATGGCACGGTGCCTAGAAAACAACGGGGGTGTTTTTTTGGGATTCAGATTAAATTCGTTTTCTTCTGCTTACTCCCAAAAATTGTTCACCTAGTTGTGTCTGACGTTCGCGAACGCATATGTTAGAAGCTTTAGACTGATTTGCACATCACCCCGTTATGCAGAGTAAAAAAATTACACCATCTTCTCGTTAAGGAACCCTGAGTAGTATGCGAAGCAGCCATGGGGTCGACTGAAGTTGTCATTAGTTTTGAGTTCGTCGTTTGCGCTGACATTCAGGTTCGCGTGTCTTCGTTGTATCAGTAGCTTCTTGACGAAGTTTGAATGAGTGAAAGATACAAATCGCGCTCGTAGCACATGCCCTCGTCTCGATTTGTAGCGCAGTGGGAAGAGCGCCTCGTACCTCCCATTGCGGTCAGAGAGTCATGGGACCGAAACTGGGCGCCGCCCAACTATTTATTTTTATAGTGGACTCCGCTGACGTCAGCCCAAACGCTGACGGGGCTGAAGAGACGCGCATGCACACTAGAGTGCGGACGGCGGACAACGAGAACGACAACGAGGGAGGGAAGGACACAACCCCGGGCTTTAGATGCTTTGCATCTAAAAGTGAAGGTGGCAGCGCCTTACACAGTGTGTTCATTTTTATATAACAGCATGCAGCTCTAAAATTCACCCTGAGGAACACCATTTTCTTGAATGGATCTTTTTGATAGTGCTGTACTAACTCTTACTTTAAATGTTCGTTATGATAGTAACTTTCACTTCACTTCACTTAACTTTATTTTCTTAAACACCACACAAGGTATTTAAACACCACACAAACACCACACATAAGGGGTGGGCTGTAGAGAGATATCACAAATGCCGCAAATTTTTAACAAGGCAGGTTTATGAATACTCTTTGAACAAAATGTGATGGACAGGTGCCAGAAACGATGCTGTGGGGAAGGCCATTTCATTGTACAGCTGCGCGGGAGAAAAAAAAGATACAGAAAAAGTGATGCTAGAACGAGGTCGGGAGACGAAGTGGATGGCCCGAGCGGGGGAAAATGCGCGCGGCGGGAGCACGCGCATTTCCCAATATACTATGAATCTCGATATACAACAAGGTTTTAGGTCGAAGAGGATGCTATACCGCCACGTCGTGTCATATGCCTTCTAGAAATCAAACAACACAGGTAAGCAACGCTGCGTATTTATAGAAGCGTATTTTACATTGGATTAGAATGCAATCAGCTGGCCAGTTGTCCACCTGCCCGTTGGAAAACCCGCCTGACAACTGGAAAGCATCCCATTGTATTCAAGATACTCCATCCACTTTCTATTATTCATTTTTTGAAATACTTTACTAAGACAACTGGTCATAGCTGTTGCGCGGTAGCTAGATGGCATTAAGGAATGTTTTCCTTCTTTCAGTATTCCAATTACTATCACTTCCCGTCAAACCCCAGGAAGGTATCCCTGTGCCAAATTTTCTTATATAGGTAAAGGCGTATGTCGAGGGTGTCGGGGTGCAGGTGCTGTGTCACAACATAAGTAACATTATGTGCCCCGGGCGAAGAAGACTTACATGTGTACACAGTAATCAACAGTTCGCGTAGGGGTAATTCAGAGTTGTAGGACTAATGGGATTATTTATCGTCCCGAATCGGTTTTCTCGCTAGGGCTTTTTTGTGTTGTAGGAAGGTGTGCGTGTAGTGGGCACAGCCTGAGACGTATGCTACGTATAGGGCTAGTGCGTTCGCTGGATCCTCAATGGTGTCCCCTGTGGTACGGACTAATGGTAGGTTGAAAGTTCTTTGTGCATTTAGTTTCCTAATTATGTTCCAGACCTTGCGTGTATCTGCATAAGAATTTATTGACTGTACAAACCTCGGCCAGCTTTCCGTTTTTACCTGTCGACGAGCGCGCCTTCCCTCTGCTTTAGCACGCTTAAAAGTACTGTGGTTTTGTGTAGTTGGGTATTTTCGGGCGGCTCTTCAAGCCTTGTTATGAACCTATCGTGCCCGCCTGCACTCCTCATTCCACCAGGGCTTTCTTATTTTACGTGCGTTACCAGAGCCTTGGGGAATGCACTGTTCAGCAGCATCGATGATGTGTTCTGTGATGAGGTTACAAGCTTCGTCAATGCCTAAGTGGCATATTGAAGCGCACGTAAGTTGTGACCTCTCTTAAAATTTCTTACAGTCAGCACTCGTTTCTTTGAATCATTTTACTGAAATTGAAGCGTTTAGGCCATTGTTGATGCGTTTTAAAAATACTGGGAAACTGCCATTTCCGTAAGCATTGGTGTAAGCCACCCACTCAATCAATGGTATAGGAATGCCTCAACCAATTGCCAAATTTATGTAGGAATATCTATTGTGAGTAATATTGTGACGAAGCCAAGGACGATGCAGTTGTATTGAAGGAGAAACAAGTTTATTGGAGTGAACTTGTGCTCCCCTAACAACTCAAAAGAATAGAGAGACAGCGAAGCAGCGGTCAACAAAGTGACTAGCACAGGCGAGTGTCGTCGAATGAACGCCGTGACGTCTGATCATCATGCTTTTGAGTGCGATGCACTTTTAAGCGACCCCAAACCTTCCACCGCCGGCGGCGGCGGCGGCGGCGGCGTCCGCAGTCCTCCTCTCCCTAGCAACGGCGTGGAGCGGAGAGGAGCGTCGGTAGCAACGGCGCGGTGACGTCACTTCACCACGTGACCGCGCTCGCTCCGCCTCCTCGCCGTGGCTGCGCGGGTGCGCGCCGCTCCCCGCACCGCTCCTCGCGCCGTCACGTCATGGTATGACGTCACAGCGCGCCTCCTCTCCCCAGCCTTTGCCGCGCGCCTCTCTCTCCACCGTGACGTCACACTCTCTCCTCTCCCCCTCGCTCGGCTGCAGCTGCCGTGCGCCGCTGTCCCTCTCCCCTTGCGCTCGCCTCCTCTCTCAGCCACCTGGCTCGGCGCGCTCGGCGCGGCGTACCCCCCTATATATGCAGCGATAAACTGCCAGACCTCCGTGGGTCGGCTCGCGCGCGCTCACGGGCGAATGCCAACGGATTTTAACTTTACTCCCCCTCATAGCATCACCCCGTGCATTCGCACTTAACCATGTTCACCCTCCGGGAAATGCTTGGGAGTTTTTATCTTTCGGTGCAAGTGTTTCTGGAAACGTTGATTCACATCCAGAACATTGGAGATCGCAGATTATTCTCGGCTAGGGACGTTAGGGCGTAACAGCGTGCTTATCTGAATGTGATAGCCCGTGCGGCATAAAAGTAAAGAATGTAAGACGCGCTTCGTTTGGAACGCAGATAATACAGCCGGGCGTGGCCCGGCAGTAAAAACAAACAATAAATAAACAAACCCATACATGGTTCGCGGCATTACCCTCCCCTCTACGAGTGCATCGACCCGATGATAAAATAAAACACAGTCCGAACGAACAACAGAAAAAGTCCGTCATCTTGCATAGTAAGGTTTCAAGTGAACTACGTGGACGACTTCGGGCAGCGCGCGTCGCCGTGATGTTCCGGAATCACCATCGGGGATCACCTCGTAGGTTAGTTGGCCGATACGTCGTAGAATCTGGTAGGGCCCGTTATATCGCCGCAGAAGCTTCTCACTTAGTCCGTGTCGACGGATGGGAGTCCAAACCCACACGCGATCCCCAGGGTGGTACTCGGCGTCTTGGCGTCGGAGGTTGTACCGCCCGGCATCGACCAGCTGCTGGTCCGTTGTACGAACTCGAGCCAGATGGTGGGCCTCCTCCGCACGCTGAAGGTATCCTTGGACGTCGGCGTTGATATCATCGTCTTCTACGTGCGGAAGCACGGCGTCGAGCATCGTAGTCGGCCGTCTTCCGTAGACAAGCTCGAACGGCGTCATCTGCGTAGTTTTCTAAATAGCCGTGCTGCACGCAAAGGTGAGGTACGGTAGCACTTCGTCCCAAGTGCTACCATACGTCGACGTACATTGACAGCATATCCGCGATTGTCTTGTACAGGCGCTCCGTTAGTCCGTTCGCTTGGGGGTGGTGCGCCGTCGTTCTTTCGGGATCCGTGTTGCTGTAGCATAATAACCATTGCATCAGCTCCGCAGTAAAGGCCGTTCCGCGGTCCGTGATTAGGACTTCCGGGGTTCCATGTCGCAGCACAACTTGGCTTATGAAAAACTTTGCGACTTCTTGTGCAGTTCCCCTCGGAAGTGCGGTGGTCTCTCTGCGTAGCGCGTCATGTAGTATGTCGCTACAACAATCCACTTGTTCTCGGATCGCGATGTAGGGAATGGGCCCAGAAGGTACATTCCAATCTGTTGGAAAGGCCTAGATGGGACGCCGTTCGGTTGCAGAAGTCCGGCGGGTCTCGTCGGTGGCGTTTATCGTCACTGGCAGTCACGGAAGCTCCAGACGTAGTGGGTGTCATCGAATGCAAGGCGGGGCCAGTAGTACTTCGCCTTGATTTTCCCAATTGTGTGAGCTGTGCCGAGATTTCCGGAAGACGGGTCGTCGTGGCACGCTTCCAAAATTTCGTCACGAAGATCTGCCGGGATCACAAGAAGATAATTTGCTCTCGTTCCGGGGCTGATATTCTTCTTCACGAGGACGGCTTTTTTCAGGCTGAATGCAGGTAAGTTGCGTTTGAAGGCTCTGGGCACGGCGACGTTGCATCCTTGGAGGTAGTCGATCATGACGCGTAGATCGAGGTCGGAACGCTGCTGGGTGGCCAGGTCGCTCCCAGTCAGGACTCCAAAGAACGTCTTGTCTTCATCGGGGTCTTGTGGTGGTGGGTCGACGGGGGCACGGGACAGGCAGTCGGCGTCGGAGTGTTTCCTCCCGGATTTATAACCTACTGTAACGTCGAATTCTTGCGGGCGCAAGCTCCATCTACCAAGACGGCCGGAGGGGCCCTTTAAATTGGCGAGCCAACACAGCGCATGGCGGTCTCTCACAACCTTGAATGGTCTTCCTTACACGTATGGACGAAATTTTGAAATGGCCCATATAATCGCGAGGCACTCTTTCTAAGAGGCTGAGTAGTTTCTTTCTTCCTTGGACAGACCACGGCTGGAATAGGCGATTACTTTCTCGCACCCGCTTTGCTTTTGTACGAGGACGGCACCCGAGCCTATATCACTGACGTCCGTGTGCATTTCCGTTTCGGCATTTTCGTCGAAATGCGCGAGCACAGGCGGGCTTTGCAGGCATTGTTGCAGCTCGCACAAGGCTGTTGGGCATTTTCCCATCTGAAAGGGGTGCTATCTTCCGTCAAGCGGGTGAGTGGCTCTGCAATGCGGGCGAAGTTTGCGACGAAGCGCCGGTAGTATGGGCATAGTCCGAGAGATCTCCGTACGCCCTTCGTATCTTTCGGTCTTGGGAAGTTCGCTATGGCGGAAGTTTTCGCCGGATCAGGCCGAACTCCGGCGGCGTTGACGACATGGCCCAAAAACTTGAACTCCTCGTACGCGAAGCGGCACTTCATAGGCTTCAGCGTTAACCCCGACGTACGGGTGGCCTCGAGTGCAGAGTGCAACCTTGCAAGGTGTTCTTCGAAAGTCCGGGAGAATACCACAACATCGTCGAGGTATACGAGGCAGCTGTGCCACTTCAGGCCAGCTAGCACCGTTTCCATGACTCGTTGAAGCGTTACTGGCGCCGTGCACAACCCGAACGGCATCTCCTTGAGCTCGTATAGGCCGTCCAGGGTTATAAATGCCGTCTTGTCTGGGTCTCTGTCGTCCACTTCAATTTGCCAGCAGCCGGTCTTCAGATCCATCGATGAGAAGTACTTCGCGTGGTAGAGGTGGTCGAGGGCGTCGTCGATTCGGGGGAGCGGGTACACGTCCTTTTTGGTGATTTTGTTCAGTCGCCGGTAGTCAACGCAAAACCTTAATGTGCCGTCTTTTTTCTTCGCGAGTACGACCGGGGCAGCCCAGGGGCTTTTCGACGGCTGTATAATGTCGTCGGTGAGCATGTCGTCAACTTAGGTCCGGATGGCTTCCCGCTCGTGTGAAGAGACGCGGTATGGTGACTGTCGGGTAGGTCGGGCTCTATCTTCGGTTATTATTCGGTGCTTCGAGAGAGGTGTCTGACGTGGTTTTGAGTACGACGAAAAACACTCTCTGTAGCGATGCAGCAAATCCAATAATTTCTTCGGTTTTTCTTGCGGTAACGCCGGATTCACGTCGAAAGGATTCGGAAGCTTGAAGGTCTCTTCGAGTGCGCGTTCAAAGTCGGCAACCGCGATCACGTCACTTGCTTCTTCCGTTTGTTCGAGGTACGCAATTGCAGCGGCCCTGTTTAAATGCTGGTATTCCTCGCTGAATTTAGTGACCAAAACTCGGGATTGGCGTTCCGTAATGCGCGCAATGCCTCTTGCAACGGAGACACCGCGGTCGAGGAGCAACCTTTGGTCACTCTCCACGATAGGGTCGATGCCAGGAACAGCATCTTCACAGTAGACGGCGATCATCAAGCTTGCGCGGGGTGGCAGTGTGACATGATCATCGGTGATCCTTCAAGCAGCATGGTGTTCGGGGATCGGTTCTGGCGTCATGGAGTGATCGGAGGAAAAAGTTATGGACTTGCTCTGTAGATCAATTATTGCACCGTTGTCCGTCAAAAAGTCCATTCCAAGAATTACGTCGCGGGAGCAGTTAGGAAAAATGACGAACGTCGCAGGGTACGTTGTGCCGTAATGGTAACGCGCCATCTGCACGTTCCATTTGGCGTCCCGAGGTGGCCTCCTGCTGCGCGAATGTGCGGACCGTCCCATGTGGTCATAAATTTCTTCAACTTATACGCAAAAGGTCCGCTCATGACCGAGTAGTCGGCGCCCGTGTCTATGAGGGCGACTACTTCAAAGCCGTCGATGGACAGTTGGACGTCGGACGCTGCCTTCTTCGAGTTCTGGGTGCATCGTGGCGTCGTATCTCGGCTTTTGCGTGTTGACAGTCGGGCACTGTGCGTCGTGGTCTTCATTGTATTCTCATCGGCAGGTTCAGTCATGTCGGGTACACGTCGCGGCTTTTTTCTGTCGTCGTAGTCGGGAGTTACGTCAGGGTTGGATTGGGTCGTCGGGGTCGGGGCATGTCTTGAATCATGGTCTTCAGCGAGTCGCTGCTTCGTTGGAGGGTTTTCATTTTTCTGCCGTTGTGCAACTTTACCTCCCGAAGTTGCTGCTTTTAGTTTCCGCCCGCGTGGGCTGGGGGACCTTCCACGTGAGAAGTCAGCAGTGCTGCGGCAGTTCGGTGACTGATACAAGTAGAGCGACGGTGAACGGTTGAAGCGGGCTGGTCCTCGGTTAGTGTTGGAGAGGTATTCTTCGATCTCAGCAGGACGCTGGCCGTATCGGGGGCGTGGGGCGTCGATGGAGAACCCTCGCAAACCGAGCCGCTTGTAGGGACAGCGACGGTAGATGTGGTCGGCCTGTCCGCAGTGGTAGCACAGCGGGTGATTATCGGGCGTTCGCACACGTCAGTCTTCCTTGGCGTCTGGTATTGGTCTACAGGGTGTCGGGCGGGCGCCACTGAACGGCGGTATGGCTCGGCCTCTTGACGACGGGTTGAAGCAGGGCGGGGTTGACGAGGAACTGCGGAGTAGGTCATCGCTTGGGGCTGACGGAGTGCTTCGGAAGGCGTAGAAGTCCACAGCGCCTGTTGAACCTCTTCTCGGATGACGTCAGTCAGGGAACCCCCTTGAGGTTGCGGCGTCGTTGGAAAAAGCTTCTGAAGCTCCTTGAGCACTGCTCGGATGGTCTCGCGCGATGTATCGGAGCTCACAGTTGCGGCACCGATGGTCTCCGAGAACAGTGCGTTGACAGGGCGGTCGTATTGCGTCGTTCGAATTTCTAGCGTCTTCTCCAACGCGGCCGCCTCAGACGCGAATTCCGCCACTGTCTTCGGAGGGTTACGGACTAGACAAGCAAAAAGCTATTGCTTCACTCCTCGCATTAGAAACCTGAGCTTCTTTTCTTCAGTCATTTCAGGGTCGGCGCGGCAAAAAGTCGCTTCATCTCCTCAACGAAAATCACGACACCTTCGTTGGGGTGCTGCGTTCGAGTTTCAAGCAAAAGCGCAGCTCGTCCTTTTCTCACCACGGCAGTGAAGGTCTTAAGGAACTCCCTTTTGAATTGAGTCCAGTCGGTCAAAGAGCTCTCATGGTTCTCGAACCAAGTTCGAGTAGCATCTTCTAAGTAACAGAAGACATGCCGGAAAGTTTCTTCGTCGTCCCACCTGTTGAAGATGCGGACGCGCTCGAGCTTCTCCAACCATTCTTCGCGGTCTTCAGTCGGGGCTCTCCGGAACGATGGCGGTTCTCGGGGCTTCTGCAGGATGATTGGCGACGTTGTTTCTTGCACCATAGTGTTGGTTGCTCCGTTCCTTCTATTGGGCCCTTCTGGCAGAAGACCGAACTCGGGTAGCAATCCTTGCAGTCGGCGGCTTTGTCTGGTTGGACTGGCTTGGCGGCTTCCAGATGTCGTAGAGAGCATAAAGTCTTAGTGCCGGCACCTACCAGATGTCACGAAGCCAAGGACGACGCGGTTGTTTTATTGGAGCGAACTTGTGCTCCCCTAACAACTCAAAAGAATACAGAGGCACCGAAGCAGCGGTCAACAAAGTGACTAGCACAGACGAGTGTCGTCGAATGAATGCCGCGGCGTCTGCTCTGCAGGCTTTTATCTTTCGGCGCAAGTGTTTCTGGAAACATCGATTCACATCCAGAACATTGAAGATCACAGAAGATTATTCTCGGCTAGTGACGTTAGGGCGAAACAGTCTGCTTATCTGAATGGGAGAGCCCGTGCGGCATAAAAGTAAAGAATGTAAGACGCGCTTCGTTTGGAACGCAGATAACACAGCGGGGCGTGGCCCGGCAGTAAAAACAAACAATAAACAAACCCATACATGGTTTGCGGCAATATTGTACGTTCGCCATTTTTGATTAAATGAACAAGCCCCAGACGACGCAAGGAAAACCTTTAATTACATGACCACCATGGGTTCTTTCAGAGCCACAAACTTGTTATGAGCAGTTAAGTCGCGTGTTAAAATAAGTCCTTCTTGAAACTCACCTATTACTAGGAATTCAAATTCGGTACTAGATAAGCACTGGTCTGGTAAAATGTACACAAAGCGGACGGTGATTAGCCTATTAAAAATGATTACGTGTGCCGCAACCACTTCCAGTCTAGTGAGTGACTAAAGGCACTAACACGGAATAGATTTTTATTCAAGAATGGCTACTCGATCTGAAAAGAGGACTGAACCACCTGTCTTTGCTGAAAACAGTGTGTTTTTTAGGAAATTTGTTATGCTTTAAATTTAGATGTGTCTCCTGGAGGCAGACAATGGTTGATTGGTTTTTGTGAAGGATTTCATATACATCATTTATATTCTTCACAAGGCCTCTACACGTCCACTGAACTATGCTTTGTACTATCATCTGAGCTATGCAGAAGAAGAAGAAGAAGAAGAAGAAGAAGAAGAAGAAGAAGAAAGAAGAAGAAGAAGAAGAAGAAGAAGAAGAAGAAGAAGAAGAAATAATTAACAGAAAGAAGAAGAAGAAAAAGAAGGAGAAGAAGAAGACGAAGAAGAAGAAGCGTATATTCGCATTACATAACGCATATAAGAGGCTGGATGCCCGCGGAAAATGCTGTTAAAGGCAGCTTGACAAGCCTGTAGGCCCCCGCATTGGCAACTATAGGCAGTGGTCACTTAATTCATAGATGAAACATAAAAATTATAAACAATACAAAACACACTCAAATGAAAATTTGGCGGACAGGAAGCGAAGGAACACATTAAAATTTGGTAGTATGGCATTGCAAAACTCGGAAATACACGCCAAAAGTGCTGGAACATCAGACCCGACATATACATAACATCATCATAAACAGCTCCCAACAAATTACGCCGGTAACAGAGCAAGGTAGCTAGGGCTAGAGCTAGAGCTAGCTAGGCACACAAATGTTTCCTTCAGAAAGAAAGTTTCATCCTGACGAAAGTTACACAGTTAACAGTTATATAGCCAGAGTTACATACAAAAAATAGTGTTAGTGAGACGGCTTTTCTGTTGTTTTTTTGGAGTTGCTAAAGTAATCGCGTAGTTTCCTGAAAGTCTCGTTTTCGGGTTCGACGTTTGCCTGAAGCAGCGTATTAAGCACTCTTGGCAGCAGGTTTTTGAATTGTTCTGGTCTGTATGTTGTCCTACATAATTCAACTTTCCATCTATCAAAATGTCGCCTGCTACATGGGGCGGAGCGTTGTTTCAGGTTTACTAGCTGGTGCAAACACATGGTGTTTTTTTTATGTCTTGTTTATACTGTTTGCATAGGCGGTAATTGTAAGACTCAGTAACTGCAATACATTTTATGTGTAAAATAAAGGTCCAGAAGAAAAGTACACCGTGACATTCCCAACAGCGCAGAAGAACCGTTTTTAGAGAATGTGCAACTTTTGTAGATTTGTCTGTGTCGTGGACGCTGCGATTAAACGGCGATAATTGATCCTCAAACAGAATAAGGTGTTCTATAGTAACATCATTACATTACGCTTCAGTAAGCTCGCGTTGCTGTATACGAGTTCGACAATTTGTGAAATTGACTTTGGAAAGCCGCTATATGTTCGTCCCAGGACATGGTCTCGTGGAAGATAACATGTAATGTTTTTATGCAGGGAACTATTTAAACTGGAACTGAATTCAGAAACACTCTTTATATTTTGTTGTGTTTTTATTTCGATCTCGAAAAAGTACTGCTGGTGTTTTCTGTACATTTATTTTTAGTAGCTTTTCTTGTGTCCACTTTAGAAGTTTCACAAGGGTTTCCGTGGCGTGACGAATACCTTGATCAGTTTCTGCTACTGATAAGAACATGCTGGTGCCATCTGCGGAGATCACGAATTTTATTTATGGAGCTATACTTCTGATATCATTTATGCATAAATTAAAAAGAAAAGTCCCAAGAGTGCTAAGCTGCGGCATGCCGCAGGAAACTACTAAGAGATCAGAGTAAAAGTCCTTTATATCGGCAATTTGTTTCCAGTATTGTAGCAATCAGAGAATTAAAGAGGCAGCCACAACCCCGAAAACCATATTTCTCCAGCTTTCTGGAGAGGAGGTCGTGATAAATATGGTCAAGAGCCTTTGAAAAATCAACAATTACGCGTAATATGTATTTCCTTTTTTGATGTTGTTGAAAATGTGCTCTTGCTGCATAAGAAGTGCGGACTCAGTGCCTAAGCCTCTATGGAAACAATTCTAGCTATCAGTCATGATGTTATGTTTACCTTTAAATTTCAAAAAGCGCTTGACACTATTTTTTTCAAATTCTTTTCACAACAGAGGTAGTATGGAAATATGTCGGTAGTTTCGCATATCGTCCTTGTCACCTTTCGTCTTGGTATCTTCACACGAACAACTTGCATTTGGTATAGAAATACAGGATGTTGAAGGCATAAATTCAATACGTAGCTTGAACAGGATGCAAGGTAAGAAATGACGCATTTCATAGGTTGTACTTGCATTCTGTCGATATGCATAACGCTGCTATTGTTATTTCTTTTACTAGATCTGTAACTCTGGCTTCGCTCACAGGATCGAGAAAAACTAAGCTGCGGTTGTAGCACACATTATGCAGATATTTATTTACGGTCAGTTGGTTAGAGGTGTTCACAATATGGTTGTTGAAAGCACTGGATAATGGGTTGCTTGACAGTTTCATGCCATTATTTTTTTATTTCACGCACTGGCCCTGTGCTAAAGTTATAGTTTAGAATGAGTATAGAGTTTTCCATTGAGCAATCGTACATTTAGAAAAAGAAAATAAATTATTGAAATACTGTTTGCGCGCTTTTTTACTCATTATATACGCGATTATAGAACGTTGTAATCTTTCTCAGTGTGCCTGGATCTTCGCTTTTGATAAACGTACTGCACATTGTAATTTTGCTTCTAGATCGGGGCTTATCCAGGGTTTACGGAGTTTTTCTGTTTGTTTTTACTTGTGCAAAAGCAAAACAATTTGCATATATGGTTTTAAGGATAGTAGGTAGCGCTCCGTAAGCTTCGCTAGCATCCCCTCTTTTGTGTGCACTGACCAATGATACGGTGCAAATTGTTTCTGCAAATGACGAAAGGTTTTCCGTTGTACCTCCTTGCAAAACAGTTGCTCGTAAATTTTTGTTTGTGTTCACTGTTTTGGCGCAGCACAAAAAAAGGGCAAATGATCATGCAACTGAGCTATAATATTGACCACTCTGAGCCTATCTGATGTCAATTTTGTAATAAAAATGTCGATTATTGTCGAGGTACTTTGTGTCACCATGGTTGCAAGATTAAGGATATTTCAAAGACCATTTTGGGTTAGGGGAACATCTAGTCGAACTTTTGAGGAATCATAACTTAGCATTTTTATATTCATGTGTCCACCAAAAAGGAGGAGATCAAAATAAGAGTTGTTCACGAATGCAACAAAAATGTTTCAATTATACTAAGAAGTGTGTCACCGACCCATTTGGAGGTAGATAGCCAACCGCAAAAAGAATGTTTTGTGGCTTAACTGACATAACCACAAAGTCACTCGTGCATACCCAAAAAATTTCTAGTAGCTCGCACGTGAAGTTATTTTTTACCAAGAGGCATGCTCCACCACTGCGGCCAGTTGCCCGATTGACATAAACGTTTGGTAATACGGTAAAGGATATACAGTTGTTGCATCTGTAGGGCATGTTTCCTAGAGCATGATTGCCTCAAATATGTTTCCAACCCGCTCAAATAGGACACAAATCTGAGATTCTTTATGAATTACATACCGTCTGTTTAAGTGTAAGCATTTTAAATATTTCATATATGCTTGTCGAAGGTGATTTTAAGGTTGTGTGGCAGTAAGTAACATTCACCATCGGCGCCTGCCATGGTTATCAGTATGTAATCTCGGAAATTGGTGTTTTTCTTACCGTAGCTTATCCAAGTCGCAGGAACGTGAAATTGCCACTGCCTTCTCACCTTCTGCTTTGAGCATTATGATTCTCCTAATATTATGTCATAGAAACCTAAAATCATTTACCTTCGCCCAGTTTTTCGCATCTAATGAAGGGCAGGAGTTCGTTGGTTAAAAGTAGTATGCGCGACTCAGCACAGATTCGGCGTCCGAGGAGAGGATTATAAAGTTGGAGTATGGCTAAACTACCTCCGTAAATGGCCAGGCTTCGAAGTTCAACATACAATGTGGAAAGCCATGTTTCAAAGAAAAAGCTTACACTAGTTCAGTAAAGTGGGCTTCAGCTCTACGTACAAAATCTTTGTTGGGAAGACTGTTTTAGCGATAATAAATTTCGTTATCCTAAAATATAAAGGCCACATGAACGTTTCAAATTTTCGAATACGCTAAACACACGCCGCATAGTAAATTGTAAATGCCGTCACGAGAACCCCAGCTTCTTGACATATACGTTTTGCAGTGCTGCATACAGTGATGCATGCCCCCTTGAGGGACGCATGGTTGCTGAATCAAAACACCCGGCGGTGGCCAGGAGGCGCTCGCCCACTGATCAGCTCATGTTGACGCCGTTAGGCGGTGCATTCATTACATATTTTTTTTGCGACTGGTCGCTCTGAACGCCCGAGTCTTGGCGTGAAAACATTCGCTGTAAGCACGCTCATCTGGCATCACGTTGAGGTTGTGGATAGAAGCGCCATTCTGGAAGATTGCAGGATATTCGGGAGCTGATGTAACCCTGTAGAAAAATCACGCCCCTATTGACGTCCTTTTCCACAGTGTGTGCCTGCCTGCTCAAATTTTCTATGATTGTGGTGAAGGCACCGTGTTGCCATCGTAGCTATCACACCACTTCACTTCATTTGCCTTGCTCAGATAGGGAAAGCATTTTAATGATATTTCAGTATTTTAAGGTTTCCAGCCTCGCCTATTCTGCTTCTGAAATGGGACTCATAGCCGCTGTGCTACAAGTCAGCGGTGACAAGAAGTTGTATTCGCGGTTTCTGTTTGAAGTCGTAATAAGAGAATGGGCTGCGAAGTGTTCAAATGTCCTAACAAGATAGCCTTCACGTGAAGAAGTCACTGCTGTGTTCACAAGGGAACTGAACGTACGGGAGAGTACTGTGTGTACCATATGAGTGCATTCTTTGTATACTCCTGCCTGGGCCGCACGGCCTGCAGGATACTCAAATAAAAAAAGAAATTAATGAAAACCTAGGACCCCTCTACCGACTAGGGCACTAAACATTTTGGAGAACAGTGAAACCCAGCCTTAAGGACGCGATCACGAGAGAGAGCAGACAACAAACACGCTGGGACTAGCAACAGTTTAATGAATAATATTTAGAAGAAAAATCAAGGCGAGGCATGCGCCGTAAAAACTAAAGAAAAAAGGTCAGCTGAAGACTTAGTTCAAAATAGGCTTTTTTCAAATATTCAGATTCTTTAGGTGATATTGTTAGTGAGGGAACACTCACGCACTTATCATAACCACGCTTACGTATTTGGTAAGCTTCGATAAGCTCCCGCTCGCACTTTCTGCTTCCCCTACCAATTATTTGTGTTTTGTCATAGAGGGGGGTGCATCTACAACTTCGGCAATGGGCAGGCAAATTTGCCCCCTCCGCCTGACGTTACCGAAGTTTTATGTTCTTTTAAACGAACCTTCAGACAGCGCCCCGTCTGCTCAATATACACTCTATCGCACTTCACCGATATGCGGCAGATAATATTTGTCGTGCAATTCATGAATATTGTGGCATGGCGGGTTGCAGACATGTCCTTTGGTTTGCGGTTTTCAATATTGGTACAAAGACTTGCCAGCTCACACGGTGCCGAAAACACTACGTGGACCCTATGCCTGGCGGCCACTTTTTTGATATTGTGCGAGATCTTGTGAATGTACTGGATTACTTCCGCTTTCTTATGGTCCTCGAAAGGCCTGTACCCTACCGCCCGATTTCTTTCTCAGTTTGTTTTATTTTGTTTCGGCTACCGACTTCAAAACAGGATCGGGGAAACCAGCCACTTTTAAACGCGTCAAAACGTTGTTCCATTGAATGGTGACAGCTTTTCCTAAAGGCATTGATAAAACACAGTGATGCTATGCCCCGGTCGACTAACTTGGAATGGGAAGACTCCAAAGTGGAGAGCTTTGGATTAATTTTGACCACCAGGGGATGTATAACGTGCGCAGAAATCTCGAACACACGGTTATTTTTACTTTTCGTCTCGATGAGAGAATGGGACTCCGCTGCGGGAAATTAAACCTGCGACCTTGGGCTCTGCAGTGCAAAACCGTAGTCACTGAGCCACTGTGGCAGGTAATTTCATCTAAGTCTGCAAATATATGTCAAAAGGATCCGCATTATTGTAAAAAACGCCGATTCAGACTATTTCTATCTATATATTCCGCTGCAATGGTACCCTCACAAATACCATTTCAGGCAACAGGGATGAATGTAAAAATGCTACAGTAAAATATCGCTGCTTTAATAAGACGTCGCAAACCTTCGCCAACGTGCAAACTACTTACCGCTGTTTTCAGAGGTGTTGGCGAAGTTATATTCACTGATTTTGTTTGCTTGAAAGAACTGAAAATTTTGCTTGTATCTCTGCGTAAATCGCCAAACAGAAGAAAAAATTCAGTGCCCTTTACTCTCTGGAGAAGAATTATCAGCGAAGCTACTTGCATTGCAAGGAGTGCATTGCAAGGAGTGCACAAATCAAGACACGTTTCTTTTTAATTTACCATAGAGCATACTTCCCAGGAAACCAGCTGAACGAAACTCGGAACGACTGTAGTGTTGTTATAGGGTCGTTACGTTTTGGCCAAGCTGGGCTCCAGGCCGACGCAGAAAGTCGACGCCGGACGCCGAAGACGCCACGTTTATTGCGGCTGACTTGCCAACAGAACAGCGAGAAAAAATCCCAGCGGTGGAGCTCGTTCTTTTATTTTACGCTCTGGCGTCGCAAGGAAGAGTTAGAAACTGCAAAAGCATAGTTATTCAACGTGCGCTGCGGCAAGCGAGAATGCCGATCAGTTCTGGCTGGCGTCTACCGTTTCTTACACGTGCGCTCGACTGCAGACGCTTTTGAACAACTGGTCTTGCTTCGACGCCGAGTGAACGCCGACACACAGACAGACAAACACACCTGCGGTCCAGCGCCACAGCTATCGGCCGGTTTGGCTGGTTGTAACACGAGCGTTCCAGTACTGACACGTGGCAGATTGTAGGTCCGCTTGCGCTGCAGCGCAATATGAGACAAATTTAGGGCACCCTTCTCCCTCCCATGTGTTAGTCATCCTACAGTGTAACACACCTACTCATACTATCCGACAACGGAGGAGAGAAATAAGGTTGCATGGGGCGGTCGGAAGTTCACATTAAATCCTTCACGAGCAAAGCGGGTGTGTAAACTGGCATCTCGAAAAGCATGCCTCCACGTGTACGCCTTCGGGACAAATGCACGCCGCGCCCTCTTCAAATGTACGCATGAGAATCGGGGTAAGTGCACGTGCTTTGATATGAACGACACCCACCAAAACATCGCTTCTGGAGCCCTTCAAGTTGGACGGGGTTAACAATGGGCAAAACGCCATATATGAATCCTTGAAGTAGTTGTTGTGAATTGTAGACGGTGAAGAACCTGGCACATACCGCCACACTATCATCATCATTGTACATACAGTCCGTCATGGCCATTGCGGGGATCGGGGGTCTCACGGCTTCTTTCTCTGATAGCTAGACCACAGCGAGGTGGTCGCTCTGCAAGAGTAGTAAAAACAAAAGAAGCTTCAACAACCAGTCAGCGACGGTGTTCGTTTCTTGCTGTTAAATCGTTTGTAAATCCTCCTTATATTGCAGGATTTTATGTGTTACGAAACGTAACTTTACCTTTGCCCTTAACGCCCCTCAGAGTCTACAAACACTACAAGCTACCAATATTTTTATTGTGTATGTTTTTGAGCAGCTTCTTTTCCTCCTTCATCTGCATTGTATATCGTCTCTTCCCTTCAGTGTACTGTGTAGTTTAATTCTTTTTGAGTTTTTTTACACTCTCGCCCTGACCCGTTTCTTGCTCTTACCATTCGAACATATATCCTCTCATTCCCTTCAAGCGAAAAATTGGTGTCTTGCTTATTGGTGTCTTGCTTAGCTGATTTGCTTGCCGTAAAAAAGAGCGCATATAAATTAACGACTTCTCATAAACTAAAACAAAGCTCCTGCAAAAGAATTCAATCAGTTGTCTGCCTAACAGGTGGTGCGTGAACGAAATAAAAAACAAAAATATAGAAATGGTCAATTTCAGAAAACAAACTTCAAAACTCAAACACGGTACCAATATAAAAATGCAATCACGTCGCTAGATTGTTGTTCATAGCTTAGGTTATGTGGAAAATAAATATATAACGGCTGTTTCAAAAAAACAGCCACACTATAATTCGGTCGCCAAAAACTTTCACGGTGAAATGTTTGTGCACCGAAATGTCCGCACACCGATATATTAAATCCGTACACTGATATGTCCGTGCGACGAAATGTTTGTCGGAAACATCCTGAGCCAAAATGTCATGCACCAAAACGCCCTACACAGTAATTCGGACATTTCGGTGTAAGACATTTCGGTGCAGATATTTCGGTGCACGGATACTTCCCAGCCGCGTATTCCCGTGGTGTAGCCCCGGAGAATGTATGGTGCGAGAAAATCAACACGGCCGCATTTTAAGCTTCAGCACGTGCCTCTGTCATACCCGAGAATTGAAGTGTTAAAAAAAATAGTGCCCTTCCACTCTGTGAAGAAGGATGACCTGCAAAGCTGGACGTAGTACACGGAGTGCACGAAACAAAACACGTACGTTTATTGTAATTTGCGATGGAGCATATTTCTCAGATAATTATCTGAATGAACCTCTCAATGATCCAAGCTCTGTTCTTGGAGATAAACATGAAACTGCCTGCGTCCCCTTCGCTTCGTAAAGATCTTAACGTTTGCGTACCGTCGGGTTCCGACTGCTGCCCCAACTGTAGTAATAACTTTAAAGAATAACGTCATTTCACATTTCAGCCAACTGAACTGCGGGGCATGCCATTTTTTGTCCGTAGTTCAAGATACGGCTTTTGCGTCGGTAGTCTGAGCATAGCCTAACACACTAACCCAATCCGCTCTACCACTAAGGACTTCGGATAGGTCTCTTTGGGCTGTTTCACGTCCGCGTTTAAACCTGACACCAGCGCGACCGACATTCTATTCACCAGTACGGGCATGAAACCTACAGATCCGGGTGCACGTCCCACTCGTACTTTTCTCCACTACAAACCTCCGCACAAACAAACCGGTAACCGGTCATGAGCGCGTGCCTAGAAGTGACAAACGCCATCGAAAATACCCCCTCAAAGCCCTCTGAAGAAGTTACATTGGCTCATGCCGGCGTTCGCAGCGGGCAAGTTGCTGTTCATCCGAGAGGGATTCGCCGCTACTCGACCAGCTGAACTTGAGGCAGTAACGGCAGCGCCAGCAGCTTTCCGTTATTTTTGCGCCAGTTCGCACTTCTGGTCGGGCTAACGCTTCAATTCGTTCTGTTCTTCCTTCAAACGAACGGCATGCATCCGTCCCATAGCGATTCAAAACATGAAAGCCCTTAAACTCTATTATCGGGTACAAACACGTGGCTGCCCATTTTCCTTCCCCCTCGTATGAATCCTAATGTGGGTGTAAGATGTCTGTGTAACACATCAACCCACACACAAAGCACTCGACAAAGAAGGACAGCCGAATAACCGCAATTATTTATATAATTCGACATTTAAATCTCCCAACAGCACAACCGGCATTTCATCGGTAGCGGCTGACGCCTAGCTGTGCGCGCGCGCCCCCTTTTTTTACCCGCAAACCGAGCCCGCATAAACCGGCAACTGGTGATAGCGCATACTAAGGCGTGAAAGGCACCGGCGGATATGTCGCTCCGAAGGGATTCCAAGCCAAAACAAGTATGTACTGAATATGTACTTAAGCGGAGTTTCGTTTCAACCTGGAGAGATTCGGAGCAACTTGGCGAAGTGAATTTGAGCGTAAACGGCGACGGCCAGTTTCTGTCATTTTAGGGGCAGCCTTTTTGTAGCCGTTACTTGGGTTTTACAGGAGCGGCATCTGTTTATGTCTGTGTAACGAAGTGAGCGAACGCGGCAGTGGCGAAAGAAAGAAAACGAAGAGGAGCGTCGAGTGATAAGGGAAGTTAAGTACGACACGTGCGGCTACGCCGTTATCACTCTCACTGCATTTCCCTCACATGTCTCATCCGTCGCCACCAAGGAGAGCCCTCCCCCTACACTTTCCATCCGCGGTGCCATTCTCTGCTAATCTAAACCCCCAGACATTTGCCCGGAAGTTTCAAACACGATATGCAACAACTTGCTAGTTGCTCCCTAGTCCGCGGCTAATCCGAATCACGTGATATTGGCGCGGGAGATTCAAGAACGATCTGAAGCATGCTGGCCGGTGGCGGTGGCACATTGTGAGGTAGCAGCAGAGTAGCTCACGTCGCCGTACGTTCGCTGATCACGCGAACACTTCCTGAGATGCAGCAGAAATGCGCGGGGACCAACAAGATTGGAGCTCACGCTTCGCACAAATGTTATATTTGGGTAGTGTAGTTTCCGCAACTGCATTGTTTTGCGCCAATCCATGCTTCTGTGTATTTTTCGCGAACCTCTGATAACAGCACTACCGCCGTTAGCTGCCGACTGCGCAACTTGCCCAAGGGCCATCAGGGAAGGCGAGGTGGAAAATTTTTGTGAAAGATGGGTCAGCGGTGGTGATGAGGAGTCCTGAAGCGGTGCCGAGTAAATCGCTGACAGCGAAATAAAAACTGGGGGGGAGGGGGGGAAGGGCGGGAGTTAGACTTATACTATTTTGCACTAAAGGACGCCTAAAATGGCAGGTGTCGTTTCTTCTTTAAACATTTCCCTAACACTAGGCCACACTTTCAACGCTCTGACAGAACTAAGCATGAGCGTAGTTTACTGACAGTACAGCCAGGTGTTGCGGCATGTGGCGGAGGTTGCGTGCTCCGTTCGTATTTATTTATTTCCCTACGTACTCGCCATACTTATTCGCAATCGATTCATTGCACTTGCGTACTTTTTATTGATTTAAATTGTTTGTCTTTCGGAATGGATTGCTTCGACCGGGTTGTTTCCTTCAATACTGCGTTTGCGTCAGTTTCTGCTCATTCATTTCCTAGTGACCTATGTCAGCAGTTAACACAACTCACCCTTCTTATAATTGGGGTTCAGCGCTCTGGTGTGCAACTGTCCTTCCCACGTGTGATCACTTCCACGCTTCACGCACTATTCCACAACTTTCACTTTTCCTATTCACAGTTATGTGAATTTTGAAAACCGGGCTCATTACCTCTTCAAAGTTCAGGATTCCGGGCCAATCGCCCATGTGGGCATGTGCTACGCAGACAGAAATAGCAGCAACCACACCTTTACAAATTTGTTCCTTTACTTCAATTAGCTCTTAACAGCTCCTGTTTGGCGAAGCTCTCCACAGTCGTTGTTTTTTTTCATGGAGTCCAATCCTATCACTCCCGTATCTTATTTCGCTCCATTTCGTCTCTCGCGTTCACCCTTCTGGCGTGACGCTGTTCCTTTCGGTCGGAAATATCTCTTGAGGAGCGTTGCGTGGTCTGTGTTCTCCCAAACCTCGAAGACGCTCGGCAAAACCCGTTGAGATGCGCAGAGATCGTATCGGTTAAAAATTAGACGCCTTTGATTGTATATAATCCTGCCAGTCACGTTTTCAAAAGAATGGTAGGACACAAAATGCCTCAAGCGAAATTATCTGCCGCGTTGACAATAAATGAAGCGTTCCGTCATGCAAAGCCTCGCTGGAAACAGTTTTTTGAGCAGAAGATAGCTGACGCGCACGCTCCTGCTGCAGGCGGAGAGCCGCATGGTAGAACCTGCTGAAGCAATGTCCGCCGAACCACCTAAAAGTGGTGAAAAGGATGTCTGCAGTTATCTTATTGCGCACATACCGGCACACGGTCGACTGGTGGTGGTCGCTGGTGAGGGCGCTACTAACGCTTCCGTGGAAGCTGCCCGTCGTGAAAATCGCAGCTCACACAACACTAGGTACTCGGCGGTCATGGAGCGAAACGCCCTCAAAGTCGTCGTAAAATGGGTCGGTCGCCACTTTACTGCAGAGGCAAAGCACAGTAATTTCGAGTGACAAAAAAGAGGCTAAAATTCCTCCATCACTAAAGAAAAACAGCTGTCTGGATAGATATATGCCTGCAACTGCGACCGTGATGAATGAACCACGCCGCACCAGCCGCCATCACGCGCCTCACGAGTTTAACTCGGCCGTGCAGTACCAATCCCGAGTGTCCTCCGAGTTCTAGCGTCAATCAAGAACGCCAAGACCATTCCTGCGTGTGGCGTAGCGACAGATGCCCCACCAAACCATGGCGCCCACTTCACCGGTGGGCTAGCGTCACAGTCACGAGGTTACTTGCATTTGATGCCCCAGTAACCGAGCTTAGGAGCAAACAATGAAATGTCGAATTTTACCAGGTCACCGTCAGTCACTTCTGCCACAGCCTCGGGGGTGTCTGAACGAAGAGTTCGCTCTAGTCCGAAAAATAGCAGCGGATAAGACGACAAGATTCTCCCATGGCCACCGTCTTCATTCACAGTAAAAGCCCAAATGACAACAGATGACATGACTTCAGCATCTAAAACACACTCGTCAACTTTCAAACACGCTGATGACAAGCTGAATTTGGATACGACCACCGTCCGCCTGTACACCAAGCCGCAGCCACGTTTAACTAAGTGTGGAGGAGGCTGTGTTCCTCTCGCTACAGTGAACACCTTCGCTTACTTGGTTTGGGCTTGCCCTGAGGTGCACTGGAGCTACCTTCAAACCACGTTGCAGACAGAATTCAGGGCAAGACAGAACACCGAGAAAACTGGAGCCGCCCCGCTCCCCTGTTAGACGGTGGAGCTTTGAAAGAACGCTGTGGCCAGGCTAGAGTTTTAAAAGAAATAATGGGGTTATGTACTTTACGCAACAGAGTGCACACTGCAACTCGATTCTATAAGGCGCTGCACTAAGATTTTTGCAGAAGCCGTGCCTTTTCATTTTGAGTGGCCTCAAATCGGCACGCTGAATGCCAAACGCGGCCCACGTGATTTCGCCGGTGTCGCACGAGTTTTATCGGATGCTCCACTATCATGATTTTGAAGGTACGTTGCGCTTGCTGTGAGTACAAAGACTTGCACGGGAAAAACGTAGACTTTCAGGCGAGGACGGCACCTGCTGGTCCTATCGAACCAGGTTAGAGAAGGCCTTAGTCCCTTTCGACTCTACCCATACAAAGCTAATCAAGCGTGGAATCGCATTTTCGTGTATTTCGAACGCGGTCAAAAAATCCTGCCACCACCGTATCACAGAAAGCCTTAGCTTCCAAGTCAAACGGCTAAAGAAAAGTGGTTATCGAGATGCGTTGCTAGTTTCTGTTGCAGAAAAAGTCATGAGAACAGAAGAAGGTGTGAAAGAACGCATTCGACCTGCCGTCTTGCAATACGTTCACGGCGTTTCCCACACGTCAAAGAAAGTCGCAGGAAAGCGTAAGGTACTAGTTGTTTTCAGTGCACCTTTAAAGCTTGGTGGCCTTTGTAAGGCTTTGCAGTTAAGAAAAGAAAAGGGAGCATACAAGGCAACATGCAAGGTTCGTCACGTGCGAAAATTTGTGAATTGCACGCAGGGTGTTGTACATAAGATTCCTTTGGCCTGCGGTCGTCTCTACATCGGGCAAACAGGCCGATGTATCAACGAAAAACTGCGTTAGCATAGATATGCCTGACAAAAAGAAAGCACAGTGGGAAATCTTGCGGCACACCGTGCGAGGTGCAAGTGTGAGGTCGCGTTTGACAAAACCACCATTTTGTTCCGCGCTAAAGATAAAATGTCCCGGGACATTTACGAAGCGTTTTCAATTATTTCAGGACGTGAGGGTGAATGCGTGAGCACCCCTTCGATTGCGCTCACCCAGCGTGAGTTTAAGTTTTTAGAATCATCTTTCTAATGACTGCACGTGGACCCGCTTCGACCACCGCTATCTTTTTATCGCTTTTTATCAATATATTTCACCCGTCTGACTCCTCGTCCCCATCATCTAGAATTTGTTGTTGCATTTTGTGTTTTCTATATATTTTTTTTGGTTTGTTCCGAATAAATTGGTTGTTATTGCGCCGTCTTCTCGTGAAAGTCTACGTTTTTCCCGTGAAAATCTTTGTGTTCACAGCAACCGCAACGTACCTTCAAAATCATGTTACACCAACTAGCCCGACATCAAGCTTTACTGAACACCACTATCACTATTTTGTTACCTCGAGCAGCTGGAAACTCGGGAGCGAGTTAACTCGGGCATTCTTGAATATCGCCCCGTAAAGTAGCAACCCACGGCTCTAGCAACTAAGCTATCGTGTTTGTTCCTTTCGTGCATGATATTGACATCTAATAGAGCGAAACATACAAACAAGCACTATTTACAAATCAAAGCGTCTGGGAAGCTAGGTTAGGGCGTCATATGGCAGAAGTAATTCTCCTCGTTCGTTTGTTCATGGAACGAATGTAGTTTGTGACAGGCCAGATATTGTGAGCTTATAGCGGCAATGTGGCAGCTTAAACAATTCACAAACAATTTATTTATGAAATGTTTGAGCCCACGCTAATGAAAATAAATGGCAGTCTGATATAAACCTATGGCAGGTATCAGTATTATATCTTGCGTAATTAGGGCAGTAGACAAAGAAATCAACGCCAAGAAGGAGAAGCGTGTACCATGTATCAGAAACAAGTGGTTGAAGTAACATTTAGTACCTCAATTCCAAACTGTTCCATGAGGCATAGTAAGCTCTTGCAATTCAAACACAGTTGTCGCAATTGATATAAAGTTTGTCCCTTCACGAAGTGGTTTCCACTGAAAAAAGCAAATAAAAAACAGTGAGCGACTTAGTTGGGATTTAAGCCGTCTTTACAGCACCGATAGGGTGCGTAACCACTGAGCCTTACCACAGCGTGTTGTCAGCGGTAGAAGACAAGTGTTACTGCTTGTTTTTCCTTTATTTTTGGCACAATTCCATTGAAGGGATTTAGAAAGAATCAGGAGTTTGAGGGGAAATGTGCGCGCCTCACAAAATTCACAAAACGAATAATTGAAAACATGAAATTTTAGTATAGCCCGTTTTGCGCGCTGTAAGATGAGAAAGCAAAGTGCGAAAAAAATATCGCTGCACCATATAGCAGAAAAGCAAGTCCAATTAAGTCGCAAAAAACCAAAAAAACGACCGGGAAAAAAATAAGAAAAGAACGACGCAGCAGCACACATTTCACTTTACGACGTGCTAGAGTCACTTTTTTTCTGTAATTTCTTGTGCCACATGAACGAGCTCTTTTGTCCTCCATACATCTGCAAGCCTGGTGGTTGTCGCGGCTATTTGTCGGCGCTATGACCGCAATTTTTCGCCTACATCCGCCCTTACAACTTTAAACCTTGGATCACTCTCTACGCGACGCGATATCGATTCGCTCAAATCCGTGCATGAATCGTTCACTCAGTTAACCGCCTTTCCGATAATAGCTATCTTATTTATGCTATGCCAACCATAACTCAAAATAATCATGCCCTAAACCTCGCCCCATTTCATGCACGGAGCAATGTATTCAAAGTTAGTTTGCTTCCCCCAAAAAATTGGGAGAAATCATGAGACTTGCTGCGTGGCTACAGAAGTATTTTTCGTCGAACTCAAAACTACGTCACACACACCTAGCGAAGCACCCAATTACAACCGAACATGGAGCCCGACCTACCCCACAGTCACAGTACCCCGTATATTAACACGAGCGGAAAGCCATCAGGATACATTTCGAAGACATGCTCAGCACCGACATTATACAGCCATCGAAAAGCCCCTGCGCTGCTCCGGTCGTACTTGTGAAGACAAAATTACACCATCTTCATATGGGGAACCATGACGAGGATTCGAAGCATCATGGGGATTTGGCGCAGGTTGCATTGTCTGCCGTTATGTTGTTTCATTTATCGGAGCATGAATGGGAACGTAGTGTGAACCCCCATGTAGAGACAGAGAAATGTAGAGAAATGTAGAGACAGCGAAGAGACCGACACCCTCGTTATCTGATGGAACACCTCCTGGTTCTCGTCTTTCTTAATTGCGTGCTTACGCTCCTACCCCGCTGCTCGCCCTATTCGTCCTCTTCTCTCGTTGAGCTTCAAGGGGCGGGGCGCTTCCAGTCACAACATTCCCGCAGGAAATTTAACATCCTCCTCTAAAGTTTTCCGTTCGTCTTTTATGGACACATTCATCTTCGCGCGTCTTTGTTGCATCAGTAGCTTCTTGGCGTAGTTTGAATAAATGAAGGACACAAGGCGCGTTCGTAGCACATGCTCCCATGGCGGATTGTACTGCAGTGGGGAGAGCGCCACGTACCTCCCATTGCGGTCAGAGAGTCGTGGTATCGAAACCTGGCGCCGCCTAAGTATTTCTTTATAGAGTATAGACAGCGGACTAAAACGAGGGCGGGAGGGAAACAGCCACGAGCATGAGATGCTTCGCATCTATAAAGACGGTACATAGAGGTTGTGCGTTGACTACAGACGACTGAACGAATTACCAAAAAAGACTTTTACCCCTTGCGAGGAATCCACGACGCCCTCTACCACCTCTACTACTGACTGTACGCTGGACTGTTCTGGTGGCAAATGCTGGGTCCTACCTATCCTGCTCATGCGCTCGGCCTCCTGGGCAAGAACTGCTGTATATAGTGCGACTAGCATTGCATAGCCTCCAAACACATGCCGCAAACATAATCTCTATCAGAAAACCACGGGGGGAGGGAGTATCCCATTGTTCACAGGTGCATTAGTCTTATAATGGGGTTCCTAATGCGGCCATACCCCTCATCCTTCGAATGCTCCGTCCATCCACCTACAGGCGAAATTAGGGGTGGGGCACATGCAAACCTAAGAGGACAACCCCTTTTTATGTTTTCTTCTTTGAATCCAGTTTTCTTTTGCTAGCTGCAATCGGTTTTGTTGGAAAGGGTGATCCGCACTGCACTTGTTTTGACGCTTCGCTTTCGCGGAATGACGATAAAGTCGCTACCGAGAACGTAACGCGCCGTCAGGCGATCGTCGATTGTTCCCTGCACTCAGGTTGCACCCTCTCCTGAAACAAAATTCCATTGCCTCAATGCATGCTGTGACGTTCATACCACCTGTGTTCATGATAACCGAGCAGTTTCTTATGACTGTAGTCGTGACAAGCGGGCTCGACTCTATACAGCTCTTCTTTATTAGAGAATAAACATGCGACACCCTGTCGTATTGGGCGTATACTTAGTTCACTGAGATTGCTCCAGCCGACAAAGTGCTAATGGAAATGGGGAAGGGATTAGAAACATGCAGTACGAGCAATCTGCCCTTACATTTTGTGCGATATCTTCTGATATCAGTAAGTTCGGTGGAGTACAGAGGAAAGTGAACCTGGGTTCTTCGGTTTTGACATAATTTGTACGGGCGGCTCAGAAGAAATAAGCTCAGGTGCAAGGTTTCAGGGCGACATTTACTGCCCCCTTACTCTATGAAAAGGAGCCAATGCTTTGCTCAAATGTATAGCTACGACAAATGAATAGTTTGAAGCTCAGCTTTCCAAAAAGGCCGCTGAGCGTGTATTGACGTTCGTCCTCGCCCTTTGAACAATATTCTAGACCAAAAACCTGTATCGTATCACAGCAACGGTGGCCTTTGAAAGGGCTGCGGCAACTCTCCGCGCTCTACAGCCTGAAAGCCTTGGGACCGCTACAGGAGATCAAAAACGCTATTTTTATATTTTTATTACACAAACGCCGATTTTATATACAGGTAGCTCTTTCTCTGGAGGTCGCATCAAGTATTTTTATTTATTTGCGAGCCCAAAGGTTGCACGCCAACACGCCTTGACTTCCCAGCAGCTGTAGAGAACCTGTTCACGGTGGCGCTAACAACACCGATACAGCAGAGGCTGCTAGAAATCTCTGTCTTTGGACAGGCCGCCATTGGAACTTGAACCTGGAAACATTTAACACAAGCACTGCATGAAACGAGGTAAGCTTAGCTGTAATACTAGAGGAGCTCTCCTACACTAAGTGGGACAAAATGAGGTAAAGGGATATTAGAAGTACAGGAGAGGGCTTCGAGAGGCTCAATAGCGGGCATAATCTGTGCTACAAATCCTCAAGAGAATAAAGCACGCGGGGTGGGATTTTTAATCCACAGAGAAATAACAGTTAACGTGGAAGAGGTTTTTAGCATTAGCGAGAGGGTCCCGTCCCGGTGTTGGGTTCAAGCAAAACAAGCGATACAGGTTAATTATAGTACCGGCCTGTGCGCGAACAATCACCTATGAGTATGAAGCCGTAGACATCTTCTACGAGGATGCCGAATGAGCAATAAAGACGGCTACAACATAGTTTACCATTGTGATGGGAGACGTTAACGCAAAGGCTGATCAGAAGCAAATGGGAAAAGGTCAGTCGGAAACTTCGGAACAGGCAATCCTAGCAGTCGACGCGATACACTGCTGGGATTTGCAGAGGAAATTAACCTGAGTCTGATGAACGAATTCTTTTGCAACAAAAAGGAAATGAACAAAAAAAAGCCCGGATGGCTGAAACAAAAAAAAAACGAAACTGACTGAATTTTAAGTGACAAATCAGGTATTATGCATGACGTAGAGGTGCTACGTAAGACTCGGAGCAGCGATCAGCTGCAGCGATCAGCGATCAGCGATCAGCGGCTTAGCTGCAAGCTAAGGTTGAATATCAAAACAGAAAAAAGGAAACTCGTGAAAACTAAGAACCTCGCGTCGGAGCCAGCCAGAGCCGCTTCGCAGCAGTTTAGATAAAACCTTTTCGAAACATATTGCGCTTCTGACTGAGTGCAGAACGAAGTCAGTGTAGATAGGGTAAATGATAACCTATTATGGGCCCTCAGTGAATCACCACAAACTCTGGAAAGAAGCAAGATGTATGGAATAAACTGGAAAAGTAAGAAAACACACGAAGTTATTCGCAAATGTACGAGTATTAAAATGTTAAGTGTGGCAGATAGGATTGAACTAAACGAAACAAAACACACTACATTCCTGCCTATAAAGTGGTAGTGTTCGAGGAAACGCTACAGATAGGGGAAATCTAGGAAGCAACTAAGAAAGTGCTAGCCACCGGCAAAGACATTATGCAGCACTCCGAGACGAGGAGGGCCACATTACGCACAATTTGTCCAAAGTTTTTTTGGTAGGAGAAATATCCTACACCAGCCTGTGTGCCGGTGACGTTAAAACAGGGAAAACTGCTGAGAGTACGAGCTCAACCTGCGATGTCCCACTGGTACATAAAAAAATAGTGAAAAATCTCAAAGGCATGAACATATTCAAAGCGACATGCGGCGATGGCATAACTGTGGTTCGTTTGAAGCAAGAAGAATATACTTTACGGTAAAAGATTGCTGTACTATTTTCGGAACGCTTGAAGAATAAAAATTGCATTTAGCCTGAAAAAACTTCAAAATTATTCGGATACATGAGAAGGGAGACCCTGAGGGTTTCAAAAATTACAGACTCACCAGCCTAATTTAAGCTCTTTACACGCTGGTGGAGCGTGTTGTTTATGTACCGTCTTTTGGGGCTTGGACTCCAGGATGGCGGCGCTTTTTCATCCTCTCTACAGGTTTGGATGCAGGGACCCGTTCCTTCCATTGCGACAAAGAGAGCAACAGTCTCCCGTCCATCTCATCCTCGTATTTCCTAGGGGTTCCCGATGAACCAGGCTTCCTATACTTGGCTCCCACTCGCGTGCCTTTCGTTTTTTGCTTCGCTACCACCGAAGGTGTAGCTAGCACCACAGGTGGCACGGGTGGTGCGGCAGAGGTTGGAGCCGATGCGTGACCACTGGTGTCCATCGCCTCCGCCGCCTCCAAAGGATGGGGAAGGAGCGACCTAAGGACAATTGGTCACGACGGTGACTGTTGCACACCACATCCGCTGCTGGCTCAGCAAGTGCTGTGGTTACGGGTTGGGCTGCCTGAGTCAACCAGATTGGGGGTGGGGGCGTGACAAGGTCCGACTCGCGGTACTAGTTCCGGCCGAAACAAGACAGAGCTCCGCCCCCCGACGAGCCGCGTCAGCGTGCCTCCCCTGACGGGGAACCTTTTCCCGCCTTTGGGAAGGTGATGTTCTCCGCTACCTTTATATTACTAATTTTTTCTTTAGTTGGAACTTTTCAAAGGTGCGAGGGTATGCTGCGTGAGGACCATGGCAGTTCGAGCAGGTGAAGTTGGTGGCAGTGCAGTTGTCGGATAGACGATCATGCTGGGCTGATTTGGCACATGTCATTGTGCCGCGACAGGAGTTGCTACCATGCCCGAACCGCTGGCACTTTAAACAGCGCTACTGGTTCGAAACGTAACGCCGGACAGAACCGCGAATGAAAACTGCGATGACATGCTCGGGCAGTGTGCAGCGGTCAAAAGTCAGTATCAGGTTTTGGTGGCTATTTTGTGTTGAAACGTGGCCCTTTGACCGATTCAACGTGGTTACGTATTCGCTTCAGCTGACTATAATGGTACAATTTGTTTCAGGATAGCTCCAATAAAACACGAGTCGTGGTCGTTTCTCATAACAACCCGCCTCCGGTGGAAGGCAAGTATTGACCACAGCCACATTTTCGTAATCGTGCACAACTCCAAGGCAAACTTAATATTATTATTTAGAAAATATCCCAATACTGGCTGTACGCATCACTGTCATCAGTAAACTTGCCCACAACCGTACTGCCACCTCCTGGTACCACACGCCAACCGTTTTTACAACCTGAACCCCTACAAAGTCGTTCACCAGGTGTAACAAAGGTTGTTGGTAGGTTATTGCACCTCTTTTTTATGCCTCAACACTATAATTTGCCGCTTTACACCAATTTTCTGTGGCAGAAAGGGCCGCAAGTGAATGGGCCGCTTAGGTTTTTGTAATTTAATGGAAGCGCCTGGAATTGGTGATATTTTTTGCATACAACATCGAATAATAAGACGATACACCCAGTTGTAAAGTCTTACCTCACATATTGCGGAATATGTTTAAATGCACCATTTTAGTACAGCGTCGTAGCCTCGTCTTGCAAAGCAGTACGGCCCCCTTTATATTTAGATACAATTTTTGTTGTGGCAATAACAGTTGTTTGCAATTTTTTCACTGCAACCCTTTCAGTGCCAGTGCCTCAAAAGTCTGGTCGAGTTAGTTCTGATGAAACTGTAAATTGTTGTGGTGACTCAAGCGTACTTATAACAGGATTACCTTCTATCAATACAAAGAAATTTTGGTTGAAGGTATTGAAAACAGCTCTCTTTGAATACACGATACTTCTTTGATAATGTAAACCTCTCAGCCACCGCGGTGACTCAGTTGCTACGGCATTGAGCTGCTGAGCCAAACTTCTCGGCTTTGATACCGTTCGCTGCGCATGCTTTGCAGATGGATGCGAAAAGCAACAAAGGTCGTGTGCCCAGATACAGACGCACAATAAAGATCTCCAGTAGAGAAACATTAATCCAGAGTGCCCCCCACCCCAAAACCTCACGGCGTCCCTCATATTGTTGCAAGGTGGGGAAACCCCCCATTTTTCTATTGTGGTCCCGAAAGTCTTGAAAACTGTGTTGCACAGGTTCATTGTCGTGGAATGTAAGGAAAAACTTTTTCTTGTGTTCAAAACTCTGTAAATTTTAGTTATGCGTGTAATTTCGCCTATTTTGTGCGAAAAGGGGTTTAGCCGACTTGACATCTCAGGTTTATTGTTAAAAGGTGAAAAAAGGGGACGCGGGTGTTGTAAACAAATAGGTTCATAACTAGTTTTAAACGTCGTAAGGTAAAAAAACATTCTCTTGGTCGTAAAAATGTTCACCTACTTTTCTGTAGCTCCTCAATTTGAAGCAGCACGGCTCCATACAATTGTTGACAAAATTATCGTTATCCTGTAACGCTTGGTACGCGATAATTATGTAATGTACCGATCAAAGTTCAATCGCCAGAACTCGTTTTTGGTGTGAGTTTTGATGAGAATAAAAGCAACATGACGATAAGATAAATTCTCAGTGTATTACTAATAGCTTTCTAGAATATAAAGTGTTAGAAAGCTATTACAACATTAGTACCCCAAATGAACACTAAACGTTTTGCAGTCAAGTCCACTCTAAAATCTCCGAAAGGTATTGCAAAGTGCTGTGGGAACACCTGTGTTTTGTGGAGGCAACAGGATATTCCCCAGAGAACATTGTGGTGTTCTGTAGGTTTAGGGCCGTCGAAGGTGGTTGTACCCTTTCGTGGCTTCAAAAATATGACAGGGGTGTTCAGAATTTGTCTAAAAGGTGTTTTATAGGTAATAAAATTTTACGACTTCTTGAGAATAATGGCTGCTGCGCTTTTTCCACTGGGCATCACAATAAAAAAGGCTTTCGCAATTCTGCTCGCTGACTTTTGTATTAAAATTCAGAATTGCCAAATAGGCGTTAAAATATTCTATTTTTGCGACAATGCCACCGATTCTTGCAAAAACCATTCCTCTGCTCGATATAAAAAACAGGAGAACACACGTGTTTCGGGAGTAAGGTAAATGTACACTCGCCGTCCAAGTACATCCCGTTGGTTTTCTTGCTCAATTTATTCGTGGGCTCAATCTGACTCTTATGCGTGTAGAATGTATCTGCATATACCATGAAAATATTGAGCAGTCATTGCAATTTGCGTGTCTAAAACGAGGCAGGCGCTTGAGAAGTACGTAGTAGAAACAGACGAACAATCATTTAAACGAGACAACTAACCAAACGGACGTTAGAGTTAGACGAGGAATGCGATAATAAACTATATCCTAATGACACAACATTTGGTCCGTGCACGTTTAATGACAACACTTCACAGATTTAGTCTAGAAACCTGCCCATGATACAAAAAACGGCTGACATGGTAGAGCGCAATTGATGCGGTTGTGGTGGACAAACCCGGTCTTCGGCGTCTGTTGGATACCGACGATTCAATGCGCAGTCAACGGCGAGCTAGTAAGCTAGTAAACACGCCTGGCCCTGCCCCCCGGCTGAGGTTCTGAACGTCCTCCCGACGGCCTCGGAAGACGACGGCTACTGCATATTTAAAGTATGGCAAGCAGTCTTCAGAAGCCTTGCTCATACGAATCCACCCTTGTTCGCCGCCCCCCCCCCCCAAAAAAAAAAAATTACGTATCATGGGCGTCCTTCACCTCTTCTACGGTCAGTTTCATGCTTAGGACTATTCTGCCTGTTCACGAGTGGCGCGATATAGCGTGGCTCATACCCCCATGTGGGTGATTGCCCACCTTCGTCCATCCCATGACATTACTCCCCAATAAAGAAAGTTCCAGGGGTGAAACCACGCATACTTTCTGAAAAGGCAGTTCGCATGGCTGTTCATTGGGTAAAAACGCACGCACTCAAAACTTCGCCGTCCATCCACTCGCGGTATGCACACCATCAATTCAAAGCACAAGCGTCCCCTCCCTCCTCCCCCCTCCCCCAAAAAAAAAACTGAAACCAGAAAGTTCACACAGTGCACATGTGTAACCCACCACATTTATAGTAGAAATCGTCAATTTCTAGCTATTTGTCACGAGTAGAACTAGACTCTGCTAACGAACTGCACCAACACTGTCACTCCTCGAAAGGTACTGCACCGAAAATGAGCAGTATTTTAATAACAGGCTCGGCCACAGAGCACTGTTCTTGGAATGTTTCGCAGTTTTATTTCATGGGTAAGAAAACTGCCTTCTACTTAGACCACATTTTACTCGAGGCTAACAGCAGCGACGCTAGCAGTGGTTGTCTCACGCTCTTTATACTTTTTAATCATAGTAATCTGGCAGCGCTTTGCCTAGTTTACATCAGCTTCATAGCCAATGCCGTTTCTGTTTTGGAGTACGACAAGCGGGCCTTTCCATTGTATGATCAGTTTGTTTGGGTCGTTGCGTAGCAGCAGCAACACACTCTCCTTTGGCTTGGGGGGCCGCACGACCATCTTGCGATTGCAGTATGCTTTTGAATTGTATCTTCGAATTCGGCAGGTCTTCGTATGCGGCTTTGGAAGTTTCTTCCTCGCGATTTCTCAGCTCGTGTAGGTACGTGTAGATGGTTCGTACGAGTTCTTTCAACTTGTCCCTATTTATGGGTCTCTTAGGACTTCCATCGGTCCCGGGACATGTCGACCATCAAAAAACTCGAATGGTGAGAATACTAATCTTTCCCGTGGAACTTCTGGACAAGAAAAATGCAATGGGGGCCGGTACTGGTCCGGCGAACTCTGCTTTACTTGGTACATTCTGTTGAGCATGGTTTTAACAGTGCCTTTGTACTATTCAACCTAGATCTTGCTCATAGAATGACAAGCGTGGTTTTCAAAGAATTCATGATCAGTAGCGTATTCACCTTTTGGATCAGTGCTGACGTGACGAATTTTAGTCTATCAGTGAGGATCTCTTGAGGGATACCAACTCTCGAAAACATCTCGTGCAGACCTTCATCAACAGGTCTGCTGAAGGCACAGTGTGCTGACAACACAACATGCATACTGAAGGCACAAAAAAGAAAGTTCTGCGAGGGTGTAAAAATAACAGATGTTAACACTTGAGTCATGCACATCTCGCGCAACAGGTCAGTCCGCGTGCTTAGCAGTGACAAACGCCATCGAAAATATCCCCTGAAAGCCCTCTGAACAAGTTATATTCGCTCATGCCGGCGTTCGCAGCGGGCAAGTTGCTGTTCATCCGAGAGGGATTCGCCACTACTCGACGAGCTGAACCTGAGGCGGTAACGGCGGCGCCAGCAGCTTTCCGTGGTTTTTGCGCCCATTCGTACTTCTGGTCGGGCCAGCGCTCCAATTCTTGCTGTCCTTCCTTCAAACGAGCGGCATGCATCCGTCCCCTAGCGATATAAAACCTGGGAGCCCTTAAACTCTATTATCGGGAACAAACATGTGGCTGTCCATTTTCTTTCCCCCTAGTATTAATTATAATGTGGGTGTAAGATGTCTGTGTAACTCAACAACCCACACCCGAAGCACTCGATTAAGAAGGACCGCCGAATAACCGGATTGAGCCATGCAATTCGACATCTAAATCTCCCAACAGCACAACCTGCATTTCATCGGTAGCGGCTGACGCCTTGCTGTGCGGGCGCGCCCCCTTTTTTTTACCCACAAACCGTGCACGCATAAACCGGCAACCGGTGATGGCGCATACTAAGGCGCGAAAGACACCGGTGAAAATGTCGCTCAGAAGGCCTTCCTACCTGAAAAAAATATGTACTCAATATGTACTCAAGGGAAGTTTCTCTTCAAACTGGAGGGTTTTGTGGATACATGGCTAAGAGAATTTGAGCATAAACGGTGACGGCAGGCTTCGGTCATTTTAGGGGGCAGCCCTTTCGCAGCCGTTGCCTAAGCTTCGCAGGAGAAACATCTGTTTAAGTCCGCGTAACCGAGTGAGCGAACGCAGACGCGACGATAGAAAGAAAACGGAGAGGAGCGTCTAGCGAAAGGTGAACTGGAGTACGACAAGCGAGGCTACGCCGTCATCACTCTCACTGCATTTCCCTCAAAAATGTCTCATGCATCGCTACCAAGGAGCGCCCTCCCCATACACTCCTCAAACGCGGTTCCATTCTCAGCTAATCTAAACTACCCGACGTTTGCGCGGGAGGTTCAAACATAATATGCAACAACATGCTCGCTACAACAACAATCCGAGTCACGTGACATTGGCGCAGGAGGTTCAAAGACGATTTGCAACACGCTGGCCGGCGGTGGCGGTGCATTGCGAGATAGCAGCAGAGTGGCGCACGTTGCCGTACGTTCGCTGATACGTTCGTTGCCATACGTTCGCCGTACGGTCGACCCATGGCCATCAGTCCCCAGTGGCTATGAAGCAAGTGACCACGGCAGCGTCAGACCTGTGACGCAGCAGAGGGTGCTAAGAATCCCTGGAGCCGGACAGGCCGCCATTTCAATGTGAGCCTGGGAATATTTAACGCGAGAACTTTATCTAGCGAGGCGAGTCTAGAGGTGTCGTTCGAGAAATTAGAGGGCAATAATTGGGATGTCATTGAGACTAGCAAGGTTAGGAGGACAGGTAAACCTCTTACGGTGCTGAAAAATAGGTACGCGCTATGTTACCGTGGTTTAGTGAGCAGAAGAAAACTGGGAGTGGGATTTCTAAAGCATAAAAGCATTGCTGGAAATCTAGACGAATACTATAGCGTTAACGAACGGGTAGCCGGTCTTGTGATTAGGCTAATAAGAGGTAAAAACTGAAGGTGGTTCAGAGCTGCACGCCTATATCCAGCTATGACGACCAACTAGAGCAACGCTTCTACGAAGATGTGGAATCGGCAATCGCTAAAGGAAAATCCCAGTATACCGTAGTTATGGGAGACTGCATTGCTAAAGTAGGCAAAAATTACGCTGGTGACAAGGCAGTTGGAAATTATGGTTTGGTCTGCAGAAGTAGAAGGGGAAACCCGCTAGTCGAGTTCGCAGAACGGAATAATCTACGCATCATGAATACCTCCTTCTGCAAACGGGAGAGTCAGAAGTGGACGCGGAGGAGCCCAAATGGGGAGCATAAAAGTAAAATAGACTTCATATTATGCGGTAACCCTGGCGTCATGAAGGATGTGGAAGTGCTCGGAAGGGTAAGGTGTAGTGACCACCGTATGGAAAGATCTAGAATTAGGCCAGATTTTAGGAGGCACCGTAACAAGCTAGTACGAAAGAAGCCGATCAATGAGCTAACAGTAAGTCGTAAATTTGAAGAATTCAGAACTGCGCTGCAGAAGCAATATTCAGCTCTTACCGAGGAAGCAGAGTTTACGATACAGGAAGTTAGCAACAATCTTACGCGCATCATCACGGAGTGTGCATTAGTAGTCGGGGGCACGATGGCTAGACAGGCTACTGGTAAACGTTCCCAGGAGATGAAAGATGTAATTAAGAAACGGCAAACCATGACAATCTGCACTCGAGCTGCCAGAATAGAACTAGTGGAGCTTTAGAATTTAATCACTAAGCATAAGGCAGCTGACATACGGAAGTATATTAGGGAGAGGCTCGAATACGCTGTAAAAAACGGATGTAGCCTGAAAGCAGTGAAGAGGCGTCTTGGCGTGGGTAAAAATTTGATGTATGCACTTAAAGACAACCAAGGCAATGTCATCACAAGTAGGGAAGAAATAGCCACAGTAGCCGAGGACATTTATAGGGATCTGTACAGTAGCCGGGACATCCAGGAGAAGGCCGAACAAGGAATTAGTTCAGAGGAGATAGACATTCTACCAGTAACGACAAAAGAAGTAATGAAGGCTTTGAAAGAAATGAAAGGGGGCAAAGCACCTGGTGAAGATCAGATAACAGCAGATCTATTGATAGCAGCATGAACACCATCCAGTTTGCTGCTGTCCATTGCGTGCGAAGTCCCTCTGGCTAAGTGGAACACACAACAGAAATTCACTAACACTTGTCTTTACTCGCTCGACCCCGATTTGCAGTGCCACCTACCTACTAACATGCCATGATCGTAGGTCACCTTACTTTGTCGCCTGTGGCTAGGTGTTCCCTTCACCAGTGTTTACTCCATCATTCGCATGGCCTACAGCCCTGCTTGTGATGTGCGCTCCAGGGAAGCTGTGCAATTGTGATAGATTCATAATTCCGAGGCAACAGCTCTCCAGCACTCTTCACCGACTCGACGACCACTCCTTTAGAGCACCGACTATTCTGTGTGAAGGCGTCCGTAACATGCCGAAAATGCTACAAAACCCTTACTTCTCTTTTGAAGGAGACGGGCCTATCAGAAGGATTGCAGGGAAATTGCTACAATGATGCGTTCTTAGACGGCAAATTTTATTTATGAGAATACCACCTTATATTTGTGCATTTGTGTTTTGTGTGCGTGCTTTACACTGATTTTTTAGTTGCCATGGCCATTCCTAGTGTTTTTCTAATTTTCTTCTTTTCTGTTCATTTCAATATCTGCCGCGGTCTTTTCGTTCCCTTTCATTTCCCGTTTCCCTGGTCTTCTGAGTAGGGCAGCCAACCGAAGAGTACCCTGGTTAACCTCCCTGCTTCCCTGTACTGTTCCTTTCTTCCTTCCTCGACGGAGTGGTGCGGTAGAATAAACGCAACGGCGTAATCGGATTCGTGCCCTTTGCGGTAACCAAGGTATGCTTGAAAATAACTGAGTCAGAACAGTAATTGACGACTCCGAAAATAAGCTGACCCCTCAGCTGTACAAATAGGATCTAGTACGTGGGTTGCTATAAAATCTTGTATTATGCAACCTCCACCTTTGTCGGTGCCTCAGCACGTTAGTGCAGTTTCTTGAAACAAACAAAAGTGTGGTAATCTTTGAATGCTGACCGAATTACGCCTAGGAAAATACATGAGTGGGTTCTGGATCGATTTCTATGCGCATCGTAGTAAATAGAGCGTTTGTGTCCAGCCACCTGACTCGAGCCTCATGCACGCAAATCAAATACACTCAGTCACTCTGTTTATCTTGTCATTAACTTGCCCGAATAAACTTCTGACGAAGACACTCTTATTATTTTTGTGTGCACGGGTTGTTGGTGTCGTAATTTGCTCCCAAGAAAAACTAAACTTGAAACCTATCCTCCTCTTTTCGTATCCCTAGTAATGAAGTAATTACGAAATAACTCTGCACTGTTGGATTTATCATCTAGCTATTGTTACTCACTTAGCACTGTTCGAGCACCAGGTCACGTATTTACTTAAAACAAGCAAGAAATATTGAAGAACGTTTAAAGGTCCCCTACAGGAGGTAATGGAGTGGGAGTGCCATATTTTGGCCTGCAATAAAAACGTAGTTATCAGTCGCCTCACTCCATGTTTGAATTTGAATGAATGATATCAAACAGCACTAGAGGACTAATATTGCCCACACCGACGCCTCCAAGCACAATTGCCAGTTATCTTCCTGGGCTGTAACATCGGCCGGCCGCAGCAAATCGCAAACAATTTCTGTGGCATGATAGAGAAATTTCCGGAAGTGGTGTGGCACTAATGCATTTTTTTGCTCAGAATCTCGATTGTACGTTTGAGGCTTTCGATAAAATTGGTATAATTGTAGTTGGGCCAAAGCAGATTCCTAATGAAGCAAACTTGAATTTTCTCGTTATGGCGCCTTTAACTGTTGTGGCATTCTTTGGGCTGCAGTATTTCGAAAAACAAACCTTGCTCTTTATTAAGAGAAGAAAATCTGCCGCTTCGCCAATGTACCGTATCAGGAAATTACATTTTCTCAGTAGATCTTAGGCCATCAGAGCAAAACGTCTAGTTGACTGCATGCTTGCCTCATTTTCACTTTTCCTGAAACAAAACTATTAACCGATCTTTAATAGGTTCAGAAAATCTCAACCGTATAGTACTACGGGCACGCGCAGCCGCGACATTGCCTTGTTCCACATTCGTTCCAAATTATCTTACGAAATATTTAACCAACTAACTTCATTTCATAAAGAATACCTTAAAAGAAAAACCCATTCTGCTTTGCATTATCTATTGAAAGGCAACTGTGCCGCGACTTCATGCATAACTCTGAATTCTTGTTATCTTTACTGTGCCGTAGTAGTGCGCCTTTGCTTTATACACGTGCATTTGTTGATTGGGGCTTTTAAATACAATACAGTCCTTCACCGCTAACAAAGGTTTTCCTATTCTTGTCATTATTTTAGTGATTTACAAGAGGTAGCTCCCCTTTAAAAAGCGTTTGAACGGCAGAGATGTACACTGAAAATATGAAAAAAAAACGGTTTGCTTTGTAGTGTGGCAACGCTGCAGGAACAGTACAGGTGGTGGCCAGTGTCTTTTCGACGAAGATCCGACTTCTCACATCACATGGATTTTCTTACTTGCAGCTGAAAGTTCACCGTGACTGGATAGCATGGTTGGTTTCGTCCGCAGGCTGTCGCATCCCTGCGAAAGTGGGCCGCGCTTGCATGCTCTAGCACCCGCGCCAATTGACCGCGAATTCGCCGTCTGTAGAGCTACATCTGTGCTCCCCCTTCAGGTGCGGACGCACGTGAACTGGCGACAGGTACACCCCGCGAGAGAGAACGCCACGAACGCTGGCGGAGTTTTCTCGTAGGTCGAGCTGGGATACTCCCGGCCCTCCTTACGAGGCGCATGCTCACGTGCGCATGGTATTTTTTTTTTGTGCGGAATTTTCCGAGCTCCTCACCTGGCGCAAGCCCTCGCGGAAGTCTGTAGGACGGCGGAAAATCCTCACGAGGAGAAAGCAGTACGTGCGCTCTGCTGCGCTGACCGTTTCCGTTCAAACTAAAAGTTCTAAAACAGCTCCTGGTAGTTAAACGTTTCTTACTTTTCATTTAAAAGTATTATAATTTACTCCTGATGGTTATTATTTGCTCATTTTTTACGAACATGTCAACGTACGAAGGATAGTTTTAATATCTTCCTGAATGGAGATACGCTAGGTTGGTGTGCCGTGTTCGTAGCCCTCATAAGTTCCACTGAGTGTACTGGTACGATACGAACATTGAAGTACGCTTTTAATTGGGTGCTTGGAACATATATTTTGCAAAAAATCTACTGGGCTATACTTTCTATGAGGAAATCAGGTGTACGAGCTGATGGCTTACAATTTTTATTTGCTGTTGTATTAGAAGTATTTAAGTAGCGCGAGGTGTAAAATACTCCGAAGAAGAGTTTACTCACTGACTCACTTTATATCAAAGTGAATCGTTTGGCCAGCGAAAACATAAAATACATTCGTTTCAGAAACTTCAGTTATTTTAAGAACTGGTGCTGGTTTATAAATACTTTATACCGCGATACGTTCTATGTTTTTATTTGGCAACTATCCTCATTTCCTGGTTGTGCTAGCTTGCCCAGAGTTTCGCAAATTTCTTTGTCGAAATTTGAGACTGTTTGCGAATTGCCGCAGCGGTCTTCATATATTTGTCGCAGCAAGGATCTGTCTCGTTAGTCGTATTTGTTTTTACCCACTGGATGCACCGTGTCTGGTTCCGCTGGCTTTGACATATGTGTTCCGGTACGTTTTCTTCATAATCTGCAAGGAGGAAGAGCCCCGGGGAATGAGCCATCTTATTGTATAACAAGGTTTAAACGGTATATGTTAATGCATAGAATTTTTTGCCGAGTACCCTCCAGCCAGGACCGTGCAACGTCCTGCATTTACACACAAAAGCGATTATCCGGGAAAGTTGCACGTGTAATTGTTAAACTACCCTAACCGGAAGTAACCCGTCGAAAAGTTTTGGAAAAAATCAAACCCTCCATTTCTACAATGAAACCAAGCTCGCCGATGTTCCACCTGTAATCGTTATAATAGCGTAACTGGAGATAATTGGTCGAACGAATTTTTGAAAAAATAACAATAGCAATAAATCAAAATTACGAAAATGCTGAGCCCTTCCACGCTCTGCCTCTCATAAAAATTCATATTTTGTGGACGTTTAACCATAAATCGTTATAATAGAGTAAATGAAGAAAATCAGTCGAGCGATATTTCGAAAAAAAAACGATAATAATATATAACAAGCATATATACATATAACAAAAAGTACTAAAATTGCAGAAACTTTTAACCCTGCGTTTCCACAATAATGAATATTTAGTCAATGTCCCACCTATAACTCTATATTAGCGTAAATGGAGATAATTGGAGATAACAAAACTTTGAGAAACTAAGAAATAAGAAAAATTCGAAGAAATTACAAAAAACGGCCAGTCGTGTAACACCTGCATTACAACAGTAGAGATTTTGCGGAAGTTTCACCTGTAATCGTTACAACAGCGTAATAGAGATAATTGGACGAGTACAATTTGAAAAAACATGAAAAAGCACAATTTTGAAAATGACTGATTATGAGATAACATGTAGTGACCTGCATTTCTACAATAACGCATCGCCGAAGTTCCACCTGTAGTTGTTATAGTAGCGAAAATAGCGAAAATAGATAACTTGTATTAAAAAATTAAATTGTAAAATAACAAAAAAATATAATAAATATGGGAACTACTCAACTCTGCAAGGTACTTTACTTTAAAAGATGCAGCAGACTTCGCGCATTAAACTCTTGCAATTGTTTCTAATCGCTTAAACAGAGATAATGGGTAGGACAGGATTTAGAAGAACCTAAAAAGAAAAGTGGCCTAAATGACTCACACTGAAGACTAACTGGCATAAGAATCCTGCGCATTAGTAGACAATTCTTTCAATTCCTGCAAGTTTTGTTATCCTACTTCTCAAATAAATAATACAGCCAGCTAAAACATCCTATACTCTTCAACGTGTTTTACTCTTCTAAAGTGCAAGTGGTGGTAAGTGTAAGAACAATATATTTTTGTAGGTCGCCACGCGAAGGTTGAAATTCGTAACAGAGGCATGCATTACCATCGCTGTAGAACTACATTTTGGCTTGACTGTTGTATGGTCCAGGAAAAAGCTGATGCAATTGTTTTATGTTGCGTTATTATGCGAATTTTAAACAGGAAACTTTTTTAGGAGAAACGCTTTGTAATAGGATAAAAAAATTATAATCATTCCGGTTTTGGTTCCAGTTGTGTCAGGGGACCCCCAAGGTTCTGTACTAGCTGCGTTGTTCTTTTTTCATTTTTATCAACGACTTACCCCGTCGTATTTAGAAAGCATAGTGAACGTATGCCACAAGGAAGTACTCGGATGAGCCAGCTCCGTCCGTAGCCGGTACCCGGGGAGGGCTTACTGATCGCCGCTTGCGCTACTGCCGCGCATCATTATCTATTCCCTGAATTTTCACCACTGCATCAATCCCCTTTCTCGCATGCGTAACTTCGTTTGCGCGATTAGTTCCATTCGGGCAAACGGCAGCAAACTGTAACTGCACCTGCCGGCGTCGTTCTACGCGTGAGGCAGCGGCATGGGTGCCGGCGCTGGTCACATCATGTGCCGGCCGGGCCGGAGGGCCGTTTAAGGGTTGAGTGGTGTGGGCATGGCCCCGCGTCAGGGCGACAGGCGTATGTGCGGATGGTTTTTGCTCGCGGAAGCGCTTTATTGTTACAGATTATCAATTCCTCGCGTACGACGCGCGACATCGAACACCTCAGAAAAGCTTTCGTAGTAGTCTGCAAATGTTGGTCGTGAAAGGCGCACTTAAGGTAGTGGGAGCCAAACTAAGTAGCGCTTACTTTTTGTCCGATAAGTTCGCAAAACGCGCCCTTTGAGCAAAATTTAGTTATTGAAACGCGTTAAAGGGGCCGAAAAGTGTCCGAAGGGAAAAGTTTTACTGAAGTTAGCGTTTGTGAATGCGGGGGTTAGCTTACAAAGTGTAATGTTCAATAAGGCTCTTTGCAGCCGGACTGCATTCTCTACAGACAAGTAAAAAACACCGATACAGTAGAACTGAAAACGTCGTTAAGAAAACATAGCCCAGTGGTGCGACGATTGGCAAATGAAGATCAACATCGACAAACACAGTGTGCATTTTAATTACTAAGACCACTCGAAATGAATTTCTCGTATGCTTTAATAATAATGGAAATTCAAAGTGTAAACCACTATAAAACATACCGTAGTAACGATATCATCCTATCTTGGCTGGACGGGTCATGTCCGCTTGCGCACAAAGAAAGCATGAAACAAATTATTTTTATCAAAAGGGAACTTCATTTTTCCACCCACGAAACCAAACTTCTGGCATACGTCACGTTCATGCAACCTCTCTTGGAATATGCAACTGTTGTCTGGTTCCCTCAAAACGCATCTCCACCCATTAAACCTCTTGAGAGGGTTCAACGCAAAAGCAGTGCGCTTTATCTACAACAGATATGGGCGCACTGACTCGCCAACTGAAACTATTATATGCTATTACGTCAGGCAGGGCTACCCACCCTTCCAAGGCGCGTACAGCTCCTTCGACTGAAGTTTTATATATAAGGTAATCACAAATCATTGAGCATAAACTGTGACTGCTTCTTGACCTTTCGCGACGCTAGACCGACAAGGGGCACGCCATTCTTGGGCATCAGAAGAGTATTTAGCTATTAATGGCAATTTAATTATTCCTTTTTCCACGCAGCATTGTGGAATGGAATCATTAGGCCGACCCGCCGCGGTGGCTTCATGGCTAAGGCGTTGCG
>JABSTR010000526.1:0-25317 GCA_013339765.2 Haemaphysalis longicornis | reverse complement strand
TTGTGTTTGTTTTATTCTAAGGGGGTGGGGAGACGCAACGGATGGGGGCGCCGGAGCGAGGAGTTCAGCGCCGGACGCCGACGAGTGAGGTGGTCCGGCGTTTTGAGACAGAAAACCGGGGATGTGGCCGAAAGCGTTTGCAAGTGAAGTGTGCAACCTTTGCGGTGTGTCGTAGAGGAAGCCAGCGTGTGGTGAATAAACAGCGAGACAGCCTTCCGTCCTGCAAGGAGTCCCAGGGTCCCCTCACGGGTTGTCACGAACCCGACAAAAAACGTGACTGGCGCAGCCTCGACAGGAGTTCGACGGAGGGACATCTGGGACACGCAGCGACTGCGGGACGACGACCACGAACGACGTCGCAGCAGACGGTGGAGCTGGACCCCAATCGTGAACGAGAAGGCAAGTGGTGAAGAATTAGAGCTCGCGGTGTTTTGAGTGGACTCAGAAAGTTTTCCCGCAAGGGGAGGAAGAAAATGTTGATGCGAAAGACGAATCTTGAAGAAGAGGAGTAGCCGAATTTCGAAAGAAATCTAAGAAGAGGAGGAAATGTTGGAGAAGGGGATCGCCGATGCCGCATGAAGCTTTGAAAAGTGAGCGCGGAAGATGTGTATTGGCGTCCACCGGGAAGAAACGAAGACGGAGCGCTGACGAGGGTGGACGGGAAAGGGGAGGACGTTGGAGACATTGCCAGTGTAGGCTGACTTGGAGTTGGTGTTGGGAGGGGTGCGTGTGAACTAAACAAGGTTGGAGTTGGTGTTGGGAGGGGTGCGTGTGAACTAAACAAGGTACCGCATTGTGTTGCGAACGGTTGAACATTTGGAGGACCAATATGTGTGCTACAAGTGTACAGTAGGAATCCTCACTGTGTCCTTTGCTACGGGAGCGGTCGGCAACAAATGGGTGAGTGAACGACGACTTTGCTTTGCCCATTGCCCTGTATGCTTACGAGGTCGAAAACACAGTGCTTGCGCGAATCTAAAATTCCCGACATGAGTACACCCCCTGCGAGCGCCACTCCGTTAGGAGCAGATGCGGGAACGAGCAGCACAGGTGTGACGGCAAGAGAGACAGATGCAAAAATGTTGCTCGAAATCGAGCAAACGAAACTGGAACGGGCCAAGGTGGAGCTGGAGATGCTCAAATTACGATCTCAGGGCGTGGCGCTGGACTCCGACAGGGAGACCCATTCTGGTGTCGCGGGCGTCTCCAAATTGTTAAGCAATGTCTTGCCACACATGCCCAAGGATGAAGGGTTGGTACCGGGATGGTTCGACGCAGTTGAAATGCTGTTCAGCTCGCTCAAGGTTCCCGACGAGGTCAGGTCGGTAACACTGATGCCGTACTTGACTGATAGAGTCAGGGCGTTGATAATGGCAAGCGGCATGAAGGAGATGTTGCCTTATAACCAGTTAAAGTCATTGGTGCTAAGGGAACTGCGTTTGTGCCCCGCCGAGTATAGAAAGATGTTTGAGACAGCAAAAAAGGGCTGTAACGAGTCTTGGCGTCAGTTTGGACGGCGGCTCCACAACTACTTTTCCTATTATATTAATAGTAGAGGTATCCAGAAGTTAGACGATCTGAAGGAGCTGGTTGTGGCCGACAAATTGAAAGCTGCACTCCCCCAAGACGCTCAGCGGCAGGTTGCACTTCAAGAGAGCAAAGAATGGTTGCGTCTCGAGGATCTTGCACAGGTCGCGGAGGCGGTAGAAGGAAGTCGACGGGAGCCACGTACACCGTTTCTGCCGCCGAATTCTAATGCTCCGAAGGGATGGCGAGGAACAGGACAGGGACCTGGCGGGACACCACAAAGCAGTGTTGAAGCAGGTGATAGAAAGTATGGTGCCCCTGACAGTAAACTTCCGCCCCGCGAGGTGGACACCACTTCGCGTGAGTGTTTTGTTTGCGGACGAGTGGGTCACCTCGCCCGAGACTGCATGGGTCCCGATGGTGTCCATGCGGACGATAAGGCCCGAGACCCACGCCAATGCTTTCGCTGCGGCCGACGCGGTCACCTGATAAGAGAGTGCCCTGACACAGATCCAAAAATGGCCTTTAGAGTAGTAGAGAGCCCGGTCCCCCCGGTGGACCTCGCGACGCGCGTTGATAACCTTAAGTCTGAGGTGCGGCAGGCGGCTCCAGCCCCAACTGGAGATGTGTGGCTAACATCAGAAAGGTCGCACATTTGGGCCGCCTAGACTCAGGCGCGGACATAACGGTGGTCAGGAGATCCTTGCTTCCGATGCAACGCATCGAGCCCCGGGGAAAGTGATCCTAAAGGGAGCTTTTGGGCACAGCATCGAGGCAGAGCTCGCGTATGTGCCATTCAGGCTAGACAGGCAAGGGTCACATGTTTCCTACTTTGTGCGGTGACCGATAAATTGACCGGTGAAGTGGAGTGCTTGCTAACAGTCAGTGACCACGACCTGCTGGTTAAGCAGAGGGAGAAGGAAGCTGAGGAAGAACGGCGGCTCGTTACTGAGAAGCCAGTGATGAGTGTAGCAGGGAGAAGCCAGCGATGAGTGTAGCAGCGGTGGTTGAGGAAGAGAGTGATGGCGAGGAAGAAACAAATCGAGGTGATACTCGCATAAGCTTTCGAACAGAGCAGTTGGGAGATGAGAGTCTGGCGGTCTCCTGGCAGCATGCGAAAACGGGGAGTCATGGAATGAAGAGTAGAGATGGCCTGTTGTTCCACAGTGACAAAATTAATGGGAAAATGGTCACCCAGTTGGTACTGCCGAGGGAAAGAAGGGGCACCGTTCTGCAGTTGGCACATGACAGAGAGGTTGGCGGCCACTTGGGAACAAAGAAGACACGACAGCGCATTAAGAACTCATTTATTGGCCGGGGATGGATGCGGACATCCGAAAATGCTGTCGAGAGTGCGTCAAGTGTCAAAGAAATGCGATCCCAAGGAAATTGGACCGCGTGCCGATAAAACCCCTGACAAGGCCGCCGGAGCCTTTCAAGTCGTCGTCATGGATTGCGTTGGCCCAATAGAACCAACCCATCGTCAAGAGGGCACAAATACGCTCTTTGCTTGATGAATGTGTGCACTAGGGGGACAGAGGTGGTGTTGCCTTAGGTCTCTAACAGCAAAAGCTGTGTGTGATGCCCTCGTAGAAATATTTTCTAGGGTGGGTGTTCCAGAGACAATTTCGTCTGACCAGGGCACGAACTTTACGGCCAAGTTAACTCAGGAACTTGTCTCTCGGCTGGGCGCGTCGCCCAGGTTCTCTACTCCGGGTCATCCAGAGAGCAACGGACTCGTGGAAAGATGGAATGGCACCTTTAACAAATGTTGAGACACGTAATAGACGAACACAAGCGGGGCTGGGATAAGATGGTGCCGTGTCTTCTTGGGCTTATCGCGAGGTGCCTAACGAGACAACGGGAGTGGCAACCTTTCGAACTGTTGTAACGGACGCCAACCCATGGGGCCGCTGGCCATACTGGAGAAGAGTTGGACGGGAGAGTGGTCGCTTCCATTGCGCTTAACCGGCCAGCGGAGAATTATCTGCTCGAAACTGCGCAAACGCCTGGCTGCAGTGGAGGAGATAGCAAAAGGAGCCTCCGAGGCAAACCCAACGGGCGTATGCCACTCTGTACAACTTCAGAGCGAGGGCCAAAAAGCTTCCTCTGTGGTGACCTTGTGCTAATGCGGAATGAGGACCGAGCTAAGGGCCAATACCCATGGAAAGGGCCACTCAAAATACTAGAGAGGAAACGAAAAGATAGCTACGTGGTTGAGATTGAAGATGGATCAAAAGGTGGCTCCACGCCAACAGCCTGAAACCGTACGTCGTAGGCGTGAACCTTGTTGGTGTCGTTTTCGACGACAAAGAGTTTGGGGACGTAGAGGAGATGCCTGACATAGGCGCTGCCACCAGCAGGGAAAGAAAGGATGTTTCTGGGGTTCACGAATGTGTCCAGCAGTTCAGAGAGGTTTTTTTCGGAGAGGCCGGGATTGAGCAAAGTTGGAAGGCATAAGATCAGAATGGTTCCGGGAAGTCGGCCAGCACCTCGTTACCAGTACGGGGTTCCTATCAAAATGAGAGCTGAGGTAGAGAGGCAGATACGGGAGTTGTTGTGTCAGGGCCTGATTTACCCTGTAGAATCACAGGTGTGCCCATCCAGCGGTGTGTGTAGTTAAGAGCGATGGAAGCATCAGGCTCTGTGTTGATTACAGGTTTCTCAACTCCGTAACAGAGGTAGACGCGTTCCCAATGAATAAAATCCATGATTTGCTCGCAACCGTGGCCAAGGCTGAGTGTATAACGGTTCTGGACCTTACTCGAGGCTACTGGCAAATAACCGTTGGATGAAGAGAGCCAGAGATTGACCGCTTTTGTAACCGACAGTGGACAATACGCATGGAGAGTCATGCCTTATGGATTGAGGAACTCAGCCGCGACCTTCGAAAGGACCATGAACGAAGTTTTGTATGAGCACCGCGAGTACGCATGCGCGTATATTGACGATATTGCCGTGTTCTCTCGGAATGTGGCCGAGCATAAGCGACACTAACGTTGGTGCTCGAAACACTGGCCTCTGGTTGGGCTGACGGTGAACCCACAAAGTGCCGTTTTGCCGAACCTAGTATAAAGTACTTGGGGCATGTCGTGGGCTCAGGCGGCACTTTCCCGACCCTGAGAGAATAAGCGCCATCGAAGGAATGAAACGGCCACAAACAAAGTCCGAACTGAAAAGTGTGTTGGGTGTGCTCAACTACTACCGAAACTACGTGCAGGACTACGCCAAGAGTATGTTACCTCTGACTAGCCTAACGAAAGGGAGCCATGGGGAAAGGCCACTGCAATGGGGGAGACCAGGAGAGAGCATTTCTAGAGATGAAGCGGGCGCTCAAGACAGCTGCAGTTCTCCATGCTCCAGATTTTTCAACGGTCTTGCATTTGTCGACCGATGCATCGCAGGAAGCGGTGGGGGCCTGTCTGGCTCAGGAGATGGACGGAACTAAACACCATATGGCATTCTCAGTAAAAAGCTTACTGAATCTCAGATTAGGTGGTCCACCATTGAGAAAGAGGCTTCGCTGTGATTTGGGCGCTTGACCAAATCAGCACATGGGTCTTTGGAGCTCAGGTAATTGTGAGAACGGACCACAACCCACTCAGTATGTTGCAAACGGCTGCCTCGAGCCAGCGCACGGCTAACCAGATGGGCCTTTGTCCCTGCAAAAATACAATATTACCGTGCAGCATGTGAAGGGGGGCCCAAAACATACTTGCCGATGCTTTATCCAGCATAGCGACCTGAGTGCGCGGGGCAATGGGCCGCTCCAACGGAGCAGCGTCGTTCACATTGCTCTGTATAGTATTTTGTTCTTCGCGTTATTTGTTGTGTCGTGCATGTATGTAACCCTTGTTTTTCGTCGGCCAGTGCTTTGGCAGTTTTTGGATGCTATGATTACTAGGGTCATGTAATTTCAATGTGCATTTTTCTCTTTTCAAGTGTTGTAACTGTGTACGCGTTCTACCTGAAGAAACTCAAGGAAAGGAAAGGGGAGTGATTCCAAAAAAGAAAAAAAAAAGGAGAAAAAGGATGAAAGGGGAAGGTGTCGAGTCTCGCCTGCCAGGACGGCATGGCGACAGGGGGGTGGCGTAGGAGTGGCCCCGGAGACGGGGAATGCAATAACTCAGAGGCTTCCGGCCGGCCTTGGCCCGCGGGTGAAGGTCGAGGCACCACCGAAATTCTTAGAAACAGTCTCGCTCGGGTTGACACCGCTCATGGGCTTGTTGTGTTTGTTTTGTTCTAAGGGGGTGGGGAAGACGCAACGGGCTGGGGGCGCCGGAGCGAGGAGTTCAGAGCCGGACGCCGACGAGTGAGGTGGTCCGGCGTTTTGAGACAGTAAAACCGGGGATGTGGCCGAAAGCGTTTGCAAGTGAAGTGTGCAACCTTTGCGGTGTGTTGTAGAGGAAGCCAGCGTGTGGTGAATAAACAGCGAGACAGCCTTCCGTCCTGCAGGAGTCCCAGTGTCCCCTCACGGGTTGTCACGAACCCGAGCAAAAACGTGACTGGGTAGAATTCCTGTGTGTGTGTGTGTGGGTGTGAGTGGGTGTGTGTAAGTGTGCAGGTGTCCTACTCTTTCGTGTCCTGTATTTTGATATTTATTTATTTGTCTAGTGTTCGTTTTTTTGTGTGTGTTTTTTTTTTCTTTCACCTAACATTGTATATAGGTTATTCTTGCCCATGTTTTATATATTTATGTTAGCCTCTACCCTATCCCCCTATGCCTATGTAGTCTTTCCTCCCTATCCCACCTCCCCCACACCAGCAGGCGTTCCGGTGTCCGCCCTAGGCGAGACAATTAACGCCTGTTGGTGGACCTTCCTTTCTTGTTTTTTTGTGCAATGAATACATACATTACATATCATGACGTAGTCATGGTTATTCACCGATTAGGTTAAAATTCAAGTTCATGACGCTAGGCCGTGTAGCGTAACAAATTAAAGGTCTCGATGAGGGTATCACGTGCTTCCTGATTATTATCATGACATACTCAAGCTTGGTCATAAATTGGGTGAAAATTCCAATGACGCCACTGAGTGTGCGGGACATCAAATTGAAGGTTCCGATAAGGGAAATCACGTGGGACAAAAATGCAGTATGGCTATATCATGAGATAGTCATGGTTAGCCATCGATGGTTTAACATTCAAATTGATTCCACTGGATGTGATGGGTATCAAATTAATGGTCCTAATGAACGGAATCACGTCGGAGAAATACAAAATGCTTCCTGGTTATAACCATGAGATAGTCATGGCGAGTCTTATATTGGGTTAAAATTCGAACTGACCCCGCTAGGGCGTGTAGGGCATCAAATTTACGGTCTTGACGAGGGGAATCATGTGGTACAAATAAAAAAAGGCTTCGTGGTTCTAATCATGAGATATTCATTATGAGTCATAGATTGGGTTAAGTTCAAGGTGAGATCGCTAAAGCATGTTGGGTGTCACATTGAAGGTTTCAGTTAGGGGAATCGCGTAGGACATTTAAATAATGCATCCTGGTTACAGTCACCAGAGTCATGGTTAGTTGACTGGTCTGAATTCCATATGATCCTGCTAGGGTGTGTGGGGTATCAAATTAAAGATCTCGTCGAGGGGGATCACATGGGACAAATATATAAAACGCTTTCTGGTTATATTTATGAGAATATAGCAAAGGTATCTTTCTTTAATTGCTGGGTCGGGTTTACCCAAAATTTCTTGCCAACCCGTAAAAAAGGTGTGTTATATGCATCCGAAGACTTGTCCAGAGATTTCCATCAAGCGGTATATACTAATAAAAATATTGGCGTTTAATTGCTGAATCATTGAGGCAGGATGGCATGGGATAAAAACAAAAGCATGCCAAGCTTTCGAACTTAAATCACCAGACTCAAAAACATTCTGCTAATAACTGCCATTCAAACGTTACTTCATCCATCTTCCCCCGCTTCCCAACAAACATGCAAATCCTTCGACACCATATGGTGTCGTGGAAATTGTGGACGATCATAGGTAACAGGACGCATCAGACCTTACCAGAAAGGCGAATTTCACATTTGTTTATGAATAAGCCTTGCGCCCGCGTTTCGTGTCTGTAATTTTCTCCCCACAGTGTCCAACGTGCACTCGAATCCAGAATTGGCCAATTACATGTCAGACATTAACTCCTTGCTAGAGTGTAGGACATAGAGAGGCAACAGAGCCACCAAGACCTAAACAGACATTGCCACAGAAGGAAAACACTTCAGAAAAATAGGAAGCACAGTTTGTAAGCGCGCTCGAACTGATTTTATTACAATAAGAAATCAGCGCAAGATATCAAAACCACCAAATGATAAAAATGTAAAGGAAAAGAATTACTCGGGCTCGGCAGTTCTCCAACGACTACATATCAAACACAAAGAAAAAAGAGATGACTGACGCAACACACACACAAACACACGCACACACACACACACAAGCTCGCACACGCACGCGCACACGCACTCGCACTCGCACACGCGCACGCGTGCATGCTGGAAGTCAACAACTGGGTACGGTGGCGGTAATTGCTTACAACGATAGCGTTGGTGCTTTTCCGAGCTACGAGAGCTCATCACACGTAGCAAAGGCTTAGAAAAAATAATACAAGTGCCTCAGCAAACAACAAGGCACTTTTCTGTTGGTCCCACGTGATTTCCCTTCTCAAAACCCTCAATTTGATACCCCACATTCTTTAGCGCCACATCTCTGAATTTAACCCAATCTGAGACTATCCTTGACTCCCGTCTTACACGGTTCGCCATTTTCTATATTTTCTCTAATATTATTTTTTTAGTTTTTAACACTTAAACTGATCCATTGTCTACATTTACGCTTTTATAATTATTACAGGTTGAACTTCCGTGATATCTGCTTTTTTGTGTAAATGCAGGGTGTTACACTATCCTCGAGGGTGTTGGAGGAGGCGGTACTCGGAAAAGAATGATACGCATTAAAAAAGCAAAGGCATGTCCATGAACACCTCGCGCTTCAGTGATTCGCGGGGACAGTCCGCTTTGACACAGCCGTTTTTTTTCAGGATGCAGAGCAATATTGCATGGAACCGTAACCCTAAACAGCTTCGAAGTAAATGAACGGAGCAGTGAGCGCTCGTCCCCTCGCCCAAGTTTGCTTGTATCGACCCAGGGACCAGCACACCATCGAGGCTGGACCACCAAACACTGAGCCTAAATCAAGAGTTTGGTATCCAATATATACGTACAATTGCTTGCAACCAGCGCTAGTCATCATAGGCCGCAGGTATAGCTGCATAAATCTGCAGCAAAAATTTTTTTCCGACCTCACAGGAGCTACGGTGTCATGTCGTGCCGAGTGCGAGAGTTTGAGCTCACGAATTTGCACCAACCCGTAATATTTTTACTACGCTTGATTTTGAAAACACAGAATGTAATGAAACCAGAGTCCATCTGAGCACGAGTAAATTTCTACCACGAGAGAGGTGTGACGCCATTTGAGTTCTGAATTCATTTGGAGTTCTCAGCCCATTTTCAGTTCTGAATTTCATTTTGAGTTTTGAGTCCATTTCGAGTTTGAGTACGTTTTGAGTTTGAGTACATTTTGAGTGTTGAGTACATATTGAGTCCATTTTGAGTTGAGTACATTTTGAGTTTTGAGTACATTTTGAGTTTTGAGACCGTTTTGGGTTTGGAGTGAACTGTGAGTTTTGAGTACGTTTTGAGTTTTGAGTCCATTTTGAGTTCGAATACATTTCGAGTTTCTAGTTCATTTTGAGTATAAGTACATTTGAAGTCTGAGTACATTTTGAGTTTTCAGTCCGAGTGAGTTCTGAGTTTTGCGCTCAATGTGAGTTTGAGTTTTAGTGAGCGAAAAAAAATTGTGAGTGAGTTTTAGTGAGCCGCGCCAACTTTGCCGAGGTATGGTCATTACACCCAACATATTGCAAAGTCTTCCACAACAGGCTTGACATTATTTCTTCAATCACAAGCCTTTACACTCGCATTTTGTTACCATTGCAGACACAAGCAAGTAAAACCTTTGTTTCTGCCGCACCTGTGCGTCAATAGCCCCTTTAGGAGAACTGTTACTGCAATAATGGCACTAAATCAAGCGACCGCTAACGTAAAGCCGACCCTAAAATTACTAAAATAAATTCGGCCGTTATTGGTGATAAACACTGGGAAGGTTCACAGCGTTGAGCACCCAGGAAAAAAGGAAGGCAAGGATGGATATGGCGTGAGCTGTGGTGGATGTTTACCTATGGCAAAGTCCCTTTTACCTCAATTTCGGTAGGAAGCTGTACTGCATCATTAACATGTTAAAATTGCATTGATATTTGATTGAAATACTTTAGTATGTTCCCGTCATAGTTTGACAAACATTTATTTCATAGTAACCTGACTAATGTTATCGCATTTTATAGCGGAATTTACATTTTTGTCTAACATTTCAATGAGCAATCACCAAAAAAGTTACGAAGGTTACGGCACCTGGGAAATTTTCCTAGTACGTTCGTCGTCTAGTACGCAGGGCCCTTTCCATAGGAGGACCACATATTTAATTTTAATTAGGTACTGACAGCCTCAGCGTTTGGAGCGGCCTGTACGTGTATTCATGACGATAACAACCCTAGCGATTCAGCCATGTTCATGGTTATACAAAAAACCTTCGCAAGACTGACCCAACAGGTATGATCTTGTTTGCACAACGACCCAGAACCCTTCCAACCATCAGTCGGTTTTTTTTGTAATAAAACTGGCGAGGCGCTTCGAATAAATACCAAGAACTAAACGCCAAAATTAGTTCCGGTGAACTTCCTCTGGGCGCTCTCTTTTTACAGTGGCCCAAAAACATTTTGCAGGCTCCTCAAATAAATGATTCCAGTATTATTTCCATCAAGAATCAGCGTACGCATTTGTGAAGCTTCTTTAAAGCGGCGATATGCGTTCACAGCGGTATTGCTGTAACAAACATCAACCTCGAATATGGTGTAGTTAGTAGCGAAATTCGGTTTGACCACATTCGGTCAAAGTAACTAATATTTGTGTTTTTCATGGGACATCATGCTACTTCTGCGTTACCCTAAGCTGGCTTATCGCTGTCTCTGCGCAGCGTTCCTTTGCATCCGTTCCCATGCTCGTGGAACGCAGTTTAGCGCCATGCTCTCCAAACGGTGTATCGCAAAGACTCTAAGAAACATATACAAGTTTATGGAACCTTCGTGAATTTCATCTTTTAATTACGCAGCCAACCCGCCATATCTGCCACGCCCAAGAACCCAGTGAAGCCTGCACACGATCCAACAAGGCGGTTTCAACCTGGGAATTGCTTAAGGAATCCGAAGCCAGACGCTCGGTAGAGTAGCCGTTCGCCCATTTTGATCTGCTTTCCACAAATAAGTAAAGAAAACGTCACCTGGAAGCTCGGACATTCGGTAGGACAAGGTCGTCTTTGTAAAGGAAGGGACAGAAACCTCATCGTTACGTTTGCAATATGTCCTCAGAGACCATACTACATTTGCAAGAGTAAACGAAGGCTAGATGACGCCTGCTAATAACTTTTTTTAAGTTCTAGGGTAATCACAGCCGTGTAATGCTTTATAACAGCCGTCATCCGATCCTAGACTATGCTCGTGCTATGGTGAACTTCATTACGAAGCAGATTGGATGCTACGAGAAGCAATCGTTTGCTTCGCCGGGGTCCGTCTGGTGTCCTGCACTTGGAAATTGTGCGACTGCCAATGCGACCGCGACCGCCAACGTATGGCACTACATGAAGGAAATAAAATATGCTTTGAAATGAGGTTGAGAGCAATGGATCAACGACGGTGGGCAGCTAAGGTTTTTAGGTACCTATACTTGAAAAGTGTGGACACGCAGTGGTTAAAGAAGACTAGAAGGCTAACGATGACATACGGAAAGAACAGTGGAGAATCCAAACAGCCAAGGTAACGAAAAAAGAGGCAAGATAGATTGAAACAAATAAATCGAGTGAAAAATATGGAAGCTAAAACGTCGTTATAGATGTACAGGGCCGAGATATTGAACATGACAAAGCTAAATTTCTACGATATTTCACAGGGCAGCGCTTTGCTTTTTGAGGTAGAGCAGGTTACCTGCGAACAAAAAGCTTTGTGGGGAAGTATTCACAAAACGTTGGGGGTATGCGTGGTCTGCGGAAAAGAAACAGAAACTATGCGGCACATAGTGTTTGTGAGGGTATGCATCCAAATGTACATGAAGGAAATATTCGGCTTCCAGAAGCGCTAGGATTTAGGGGATAATAGAGGAAGTTAACTTTAAGGCTGTCGAGGGGACAGAAAGAAGATTAGAAGGCTTGGCGGATGAAAGCAGATGGGGGAATATTGCCTAGACAGTTGCCACCCGTAACAGAAAAAAAGTATTCTGTGCCTAATAAGCTTTTTGTGCCTGCCCTAAGCAGCGTTAGTATTAAACCAAGAGTGTAAAACATAGGTATATTAGTCCTTTTGGTAAGATGACATGTCATCGCCCCGATACAAAGGGGAAACCAATAGAAATCATCATCATCATCGTGTTGATCCAAAAGACACGGGTTCAATTCGCAGTGGCCGTTTTCCTGATCGATGTGAAAAGTGAAAAGCGGTCGTGTGTTTGAGGTTTAGACGCACGTTGAAGATCCCCAGGTGGTTGAAATTAATCTGGAGCTCTGCACAACGGCACGCTTCCTCGCCTCATCGCCTGTGGTAACGTCGACGCGTTTAAAACTCCTAATCAATCAATAAATTATACTTCTATATTGTACTGGAAGGAACGCCTTTTTCCGGACTTCCAGAGGTACGGGGCGAAGTGTCTGCCTGGGTGAACTTGTAAGCTAGCATTTGCCTAGCTCTCACCATTATCTCGGAAATGTTTGCTGATAAGGCGGTTGTGGGTCTTATTCAGGAGCCCCTAACAGCCTTCAAATGACCCTGCCCCGCCAATCGCCTCCTCCAGTGGCGTAACTAAGGGGGGTTAGGTGTACAAGTGCCCCGGGTGCCACTCGGAAGAGGGCGCCGAGCCGATTCCTCCCAACATATGCCCGAGGGAAGAAAGCGGCCAGCGGGTTACCGTATATCGCGTTGAGGGCGGCACAGCCGCAAAAGTCGCTGTTGAAGAGAGCGCCAGTTTTGATTGTTGGCATGACATTTTAGCAGAAGTGCGCTGAGGAAGACAAGGACGACGAGAGGGGGTCACACACGGGGCGCTAGCGACCCGCACTTCCCCCGTCATAGCGCCACGTAGATGTCCCGCTCTCTTCGTCCTTTTCTTCCTCAGCGCACTTCTTTTTCTAGAATGTCGCTGTCAAGCAGTTTAATCTGATCTACTTGTCGTGAAGCGGTGCCGCTTGTGGTGTGAATAACTTAAGTACGGAGTTAGAGGCAACCCCAGATGATATCCAGTGTGCAAGCGTGCTGCATGCATGCATGCATGTGCTTTCATCTGTTTTTTGTTTGTATTCCAGAAGGCGGCGGTGGGGTTGGGGGCGCTCTTAACGTTTGCCCTTTACATTTTGATTACCGTTTGCAGGTAATTCTTACAAGACTCAGTAAACCACGTGCAGTTGATTGTAAGGATCCTCGTTTATTTTCATGTCAAAGCATTATGGTCCTGTTCTATCAGAACTACCCGCCGCGAATGCTCGGCGGAAGGCGTTGCCCTCCTGAGCTGGAGGTTGCGTTCCTTTTCCAGCCGCAGCAGTTATTTTTCTGATGAAGGTGAAACACCCAAACACCCAACTAGCAACCGGTATATGCCCAACGGCCAATTTAAGAAGTTAGACGATGGTCGCAATGAAAATTGACCCCCCCCCATGGGTAACCTATCTTCTTCCAAACAGGCAGCATTTTGCATTTAATGCCTCGTTTTTTTTTCGCTCAGATCAACTATCATTTTTTGGAGAAATCAATCAATCAATCAATCAAGAGCTTTATTATCACAAGACAGGAAAACGGTTTACAGACTATTTGGACCGATAGCCAGGAGGCTAGTTTCCGGTCCAATACAAAAATACACATACAAATGAGTCGCAGGTATCCACCAAGTTTCGAAGAGAAAGAAAATGAACAAAATAGGCAAAGAATAAATGAAACACAAAACAGTATAAACATCCACCATAATCACAAATCGCATCATTAAACTACATTCTGTTTATCCAAATAAAACATCTTGCAAGACAATTTGAAGTTCCTCGCAGTTTTCACTTGAATAGGTACATCGTTCCACACTTTGGCACCGTAGATTCAATAAGCCTTTCGCCATAAACGTTATGACACATTGGCAAGTTGAAGTTGGCGTTGGATGCTTGCCTAGTGCTCCGAACAGGGATAGAAAAACGTGCTAAGGGTACAGGAAAGTTATGGTTTATAATTGTGTTTACTAAAAGAGACATTTTGTATTCCCGAATAGTTGAAAAAGAAAGTACACGAAATTCCTTAAAAATTGTATTGACAGGACGGTTGAATGCAGAAAATGATATTATTCTTAGTGCTCGTCGTTGTAATCGATATAACGGCGTAAAATATGTTTCATAGGTAAGCCCCCAGGCTTCCGTACAATAAATAATGTGGCACTGAAATAAAGTGAAGTATAAAGATCGTAACATACTACATGGGAAGAAAGACCGCGCTTTGGTTAACGTGAAACAACTATACGCAAGTTTTTTACACACCTTTTGTATTTGTTCTTTCCAATGTAGGTGTGAATCAAAGACAACACCCAGATATTTGAAGGAAGTTACATTCTCAATTGGTTTGTCGTTTATATACACACTAAAAGAACTATTATCAATTACTTTTCTCCTCGAGTGAAAGATGTACACATTTAGTTTTGTTGGTGTTATGGTTAACTTACTTTTCAAAAACCATGAGTAGATACTGTCCATTTCAGCTAGTATGGTATCTTGCATTTCAGATAGAGAATCACCGCAAAATATAATAGCGGTGTCATCCGCATACATTAGTATTTTTGAGTTCTGTATTGCGAGTGGGAGATCATTTACATACAAGGAAAATAAAATAGGACCTAAAACTGATCCTTGCGGAACACCACATGTTAAGTCACTGTATGAAGAATGGTGATTATCGATTACCACTTTCTGTTTTCTAGATGAAAGATAGCTCTCAAAGAATTTAAGGGAGTTGCCAATTACACCATATTTTTCCAGTTTATTTATTAGAATTGAATGATTAACCGAGTCAAAGCTTTCTTAATGTCCAAAAACACACCTATTGCCAACTGATTTTTGTGAAGAGCGCTGTTTATAACTTGAGCAAGTGTTACAACGGCCGAGGACGTAGTCCTGTTGGGAACAAACCCATGCTGCTGCGGGCAAATTACGTGATTTTCCTGGAGAAATTTATTAGCTGTATAGATATTAATTTCTCGAAAATGGTATTAATTACGCTTAACACAGATATTGGTCTGTAACTATTTGAATTGTTCGGATCTCCAGTCTTATAAACTGGAACAACTCGTGCAATTTTAAGTACATTTGGATAAGAACCGAGTTAATTGCATGATTAATTATATGATGAAGGGGAACCGACAGAATGTCAATGTTTGTTTCACTACTTTCGCTTGTATTGCGTCATAACCGACAGCTTTATTCTCCGATAGCTGTTACGATATTTATTATATCTCCCTGCGTTACTGTATTATATTGAAAACATTATTGGTCATTGGAAAATCTTCAGCTTCGTCTGCGATAGGTCCGTTGCTAGCAATTTTACCTATGTTGGTGAATAGGTATTGAAATAATTACAGACATCAGTAGAGGGGTTGTCGGGTACAACAGTATCTTTCCGGCTCGTTCCGATAACATCATTTACAATTCTCCAGACCTTCCTATTATCACCCCCTTGACGAGCGATAAGATCTGTGTAATATTGTTTTTTTGACCTTCCTCATCATTGCGACCGACTTATTCCGGTAATACTTAAATTGACTATGGTAGTAGTCATTTGTTTTATTATTCTTCCATCTTCGGTAATATGAATCCTTTTTTTGAGCACGTCAAGTGTAGCAGTACTCAACCAAGGACAAATTGCTTGTTGGTAATTATGTCCGGAACACTGACACGTTGATTGTTCAATTGCCCTTGTAATGCTTTGCACAAAGGTTTCACATTCTATCTGTACGTCCTCATCATACATGTCTTCAAAAGAGACAGAATTCAGTAACGTTCTTACGAGATCATAATCTACTCGAGGTTTCCGTTTCACGGGCACATCAGACACGGAATTCAGGTATTTTTGGGGCAAAAACACAAACGTTGGGCAGTGGTCAGCGACAGCAACATCCCATACACCAGCAGATACATTCATATCAATGTTGCATAGTATGTGATCAATTAAAGTGGCCGAGTTATTGGTTATTCGTGTAGGTTCTGCGATAACATTTTGGACGTGAAATGAAGGTAGCAAATATGTATAATCAGGGGCAATCATCCTTTGACAAATCAATATTAAAATCACCACAAATAATTAAAGAATAATTCGATGTTGTAGTAGATAACAAAATACTTTCCATGGCCGAAATGAAAATCGCTTTTGCTTGAGTTTGGAGGACGGTAGACTAACACCGACAGTGATACCGCCTTTGATGCGAACAAAAAGGGATTCAATGGCGTCTTTAGTAAACGTGCATTCGTTGAGATAGTAGCTATCTACATTCCGTCTTAAGAAACAGCGCTACGCCCCTCCACGTGCCGAACAGTTTCTAGGTTGGGAATGCATGATAGTAACCGGGAATTTCTGCTGTCTCGCCCTCTCTAAGCCAAGTTTCCGTAACCGCGATTATATCGAAGCTGAACGTAATTAGACACATAAGCAATCACGTGTCCAAATTCTTTCGTATGCTACGTACGTTAAAGTGCAAAACGGTCAGATAACCATGCTCAAGTCGTATATGTTCAATTTGAGCTGTGGTGTAAGCCATATTCCGACTTTCACTTCGTATCAATTGAATGGTTCTTATACCACTTGAGCAAGATCATCCATGCATGAAATGTGAACGGCCCTGGAGTTATCCGTTCTGCGCATCAGGATTTTTCCATCTGCCACCCACGTCAACTTCCAATTTTTATCTCGTTTCGCCTTCAGAGCACACTCTAGAAGAACCTTTTTTGCAGGACAGAGATGCTCATTTATATATATTGGTTCTGTTCCAGGGAGACCCAAGTTCGATGTGTTCAACCATAATTTTTTTGCTGCCTTTAGTATTTTGACCCTTGCTGCACGTGGTGTAAATTTGACAATGGTGTTGGATTTAGTTTTATCTTTCGTAGGCACACGATGAACAACATCAATATCCGATTCTTTGACCGGAACCTTGAGACAGGCGGAGATGGCTGTAGTTGCGGCCAAAAGATCCTCATTCTGAACTTCCGGTATTCCCTTTATCTCCAGGTTTTCCCGGCGGCTGTATTGCTGGAGATCAATGAGCTCCTTCTTTGTTTCGTTCAGCTCTTTCATGAGGCGGCTGGTTTCTATCCTCACCGCCTGCTGTTCTGCCCTAGCATCAGCAAGTTCTTTCCTGACGTCTGTAATTTCGGTTTTGAATTCCTCAAACATCTTGTTGATGAATTCATGCCTTTTTCACAGCGCCGAAGTTCAGTTTCAAAAACCTTAAAGAAGATCTGCTTTTAATTCGCCCTGACCTTTTTGAAACTTCTCAGCCATGTCCGCGAGTGCCTTACAAAGCTCTTTATTCGTGGAGGGTTGTCTGTCGCCCATTTCTAGCACACACCTGGAGCAGTCCAGTAGACAATGTATAACTTAATGGCTGTGATAGCCTTTGACGTACCTGCAAAAAAAATGCAGTGGTTTTAGCAGCGATTCCGCCCACCGGCTGCCTGGACTGCTCCGATGTGATGGCCCTTCCTAGTCAGCAAGCCCTTATGTAGCTCGTCATGCCGTGACGTCCGTGTCTCTCTGGCTGCGCAGGCGCTGTCGTCGCTCGGATGCCGATTTCTCTGCCGCCGGCACGTTTGTGATGCTGCGATGAAGCGGCCATGACTGTTCAAAGGCTGTGCCGCTGAAGATTCCGGATGCGAAAAAAAATAATCGCGCCAATCCACCCCGTGAATGTGGTTGGAAAGCAAAGCTGTAAACGGCACCCATAACGATTACCCATGCGACGTCACTTAAATTCACTCACATCGCTCTACAAATAGCAAAACGAGAGAGAACTGAAATACACATAGCCACAGCATTTATTCCTTCAAAGAGGGGGGGAGGGGGAAACAACATCTTTATTTGCCTGCTAAAAGGTCACGGTGGCTCTCACTCCCCTCGCTAGGAGGGGGGTGCGGCCGCGACTGCTGGCGTACTTCAAAGAGATATTCTTGTTAAGGTAAATCAATGATGAAGCAATGAACGGTGTTTGGTTGAGTTGTATTGGTGTAGCACAAGAGTGGAAACATTTTTTTATAAAAATTAAGTAAGCTCCAACCAGTGTTAGACAATCTGTCTTCTCCGTCTCTGCTCCGCGTATGGAGGCGACGAGATTTGCGCCAGAGAAGGAGGAGGAGGAAGAAATACTTCTGTTCAGATTTCTGAAAGGCCCAGAGTGCAGCTATGGGGAGTGATTCCTCCTTCTGTGGGGCCCTATATGCAGTCCGCGCGGCCTGTTTTCTGTCCACCCGCTGAATCTGGGTAGGTAGAGAGGGCCTTGACAGCAGCATCTTCTTGCTCTTGTTGGGTAGTTGACGGAAGAGAGGGGGTGCTCAGGGCCACAGTCGCACACCCCGATTACGGGGCCGGTGTTCCTACTTCTGAGCAAAATTTACATTCAGCGCCGTAGCGTTTCGGATGCATTAAGTGAAGACGCGTAGGCTGTGGGAAAGAGCCCGGATTGTATGAGCCGTAGGGTAGTTTGTTGTTCCCTGGAAAGGTCAGGGTGAGGAGAAGGTACGGTCTGTATCAGAAGGCGATAATGCTGCGTTATCTCCCTGAACGTGACAAGCGGGTCACTGTCCTCGTGCAGCTCCATAGCACGGGAGGTAAAAGCGCAGGCTTGTCGGGTGGGCATATTTGTTGCCCTCCATTGAAGCGTGAGGGGGTGTCCAGATGAGCTGAATGGAACCGTTTGGGGAGTGGTGTTTTAGCACGCGCAGTGCAGTTCAGGACACCCAACCACACTGGTGATTCCAGTAGCCTTGCTGGGAATCGATGACTACCCTTCGAACCCCTGGTTGAGCGAGAGCCAAGTGATGGCTGCCTCTTCTGCTGCGTCACTTCTTGGGTCCTAAGCGAGGTACACGCACGAAGGTTGGTTCTGGAGGTAGCCACAATGATGGCGTATTGCTGCCCTCCATGTTTGGAGGCGTCTGTGTAGATAACTGCATGATTCCCATGGAGGGTAGTGTTTAGCGCTTGAGCCCGTGCTTTTCGGTGACCCTCGTCATCTGAGGGGTTCATATTTCTAAGCAAAGGGAGCATCTTTAGTTTTAGTTGCCAAGAGTCTGGGAGTACGTCAAGCGGAGTGACATTCTGGGCTGCCCAGCCAATCTGGTGAAGCATGCGGTTACCCACCGCAGTTCTGAGCCGACCTTGTGATTAGAAAGATGGCCTTCGATCAGCTCTTCCACCGTGTTGTGGAGCCCGTGCTAAGCAGCCTCAGTGTGGACGCACTCATGAGAAGACCAATGGCCTGCTCAACCGCCTTTCTAATCATTATATAAAGCATCTCTATGTCTTCCTCGTCGAGAAGAAGATAGGGGTTTGTCGTAAGTAACTCTCGAGAGGACAAAAGCTTCAATTAATCGAAAGGTACCAGATTCTTTAGGCCTCGCTTCTGGTGGCAACTCGCCTGATCATGTGTATGATTAGATTAATGCTGTTTTTGAGGCGCTGCAAGGAGACGTCACTCTTGGTGTTGGCCTGGAAATGTAGGCCAGGATCTTGATGCTGGGGTTTGGAGTGATGGCCTGGTAATCAAGGAGTATTTGAATGTATTCCTGATTTGGCGTGAGGGCGGACGACAAGGAGCTGTGATTTTTTACGTGAACACTGGAGGCCACAGCTTTAGCACAATGGCGTACTAAAAGTGAAATTCCATGGATTGGTGTGAGCTTCCTTTAATTTTTGTAACTCTTAGCACATGAGCAAGGTGCGCACAGGACCGCTAGACGGGCGTGAGTGGTCGTGTGACGCTTTCACGTGGCATTCAGCGCGAAGGCAGGGGGTAAACCCGTAGATGTGCTTGGCCAGTACACCATTTGTCTTCCCGTGTTCGCGTGGGCTCGTAGCTAAATCGGTAAGACAACGGGCTCTCGCTTTGTTAGTCTGTTAGTTCCAGGTTCGATTCCCGACGGTGCCAGTAAATTCTTTTATTGTTCGCTGGAGTTTTCTGGTGACACCAACGGTCGCGAAAGAACCTTGGGGGGTAGAGGTAGAAAGCTTTGCTTTAAAAAAATGCAGTGGTTTTAGTAGCGATTCCGCCCAGCGGCTGCCTGGACTGCTCCGATGTGATGGCCCCTTCCTGGTCAGCAAGCCCTTATGTAGCCGTTCATGCCGTGACGTCCGTGTCTCTCTGGCTGCGCAGGCGCTGTCGTCGCTCGGATGCCGATTTCCCTGCCGCCGGCACGTTTTGCGATGCTACGATGAAGCGGCCATGACTGTTCAAAGGCTGTGCCGCTGAAGATTCCGGCTGCGAAAAAAATGCAGTGGTTTTAGTAGCGATTCCGCCCAGCGGCTGCCTGGACTGCTCCGATGTGATTGAACAAGTGGAATGTGCCAGAACTGCTCCGATGTGATTGAATAAGGGGATTTGAACAAGTGGAAGGCGCCAGAGATGATTACACTTCACCAAAATGCAAAGATCACCGAATGCATTTCACCCAGTGAAAATAAATTCAGAGGACATCTGCGTTTGGGTCTTAAGATGTATGACGCGATAGCGTTATTTGGGCTTCCAGGGAGCGTTTTGGAACTAAGTTGCTGCATTTACGATGGCAGGCTTCAAGAGAACTGAAGGTCAGCGAATGGAGAAGAGCTAGCAAGAAGTGTGCTCAATCGCCGTGTTCCAGAAGAGACTGAGACCCTCCATGCCTCTGTGGCTTAGGATGGGGGCGTGAAAGGATGCGGCTGCGAGGTTTTTGTCAGTGTGAGGGAGGGAGAAGGTGGTAGTGTAAGTGTTTCAAATGTTTCTTCTCTAATTTCTGTGTCGGACTGAACGATTTTTTTTCTTTTTGTGAAGACAAGACAGAGAGAAAGTTGAGATCTTTGTTGCAGAAAAAATACTGGAGGGGTTTCGGAAAAGGGGGTAAACAGATGAGAGAGAGCTCAAAGGTGAAACTGGAAGTCTAGGCGATTGATGCAGAAAGTCCTTCCCTTGCCCTCCAATCAGCTCGCGCTGATTCTGAGATAACGAGACGGTCAAAACTGTCTCCAATGTTTTAATGGAAGTAGAATTTTGTGATTTTAGAGTTGTTCGCCCGTGAGCAACCTCTGTACATGCCTAGGTATCGAGGAAGAGGGTAAAAGTTCTCGTTTCCTCGAATTTAGTGAGTTTTAAGTAAATCTTCGATTTTCACGACCAACACCTTCGCCCGCATTTACTGGTAGACACTTGTGTTGGTTTATCCACCTCAGAGTTCGCAATCCTTCGACACGGAGACCCCCTTTATCATGGGGGAAGATTGTGTTTGTAGGCGTAGGATTACGAGACGATAACGTTTCTCGGGGAGGGGAATGCTGTCGTCGTTGTCGAACGTAGCATGGTGTGCGAGTTCTCGGACCTTTTTTCGGTGCCTCGATCCCTTCAAACCCTTGTGCCTGACTTTCCTAGTAACGTCTTTCCTTTTATTCATTACGGATTGAAATATATTCACAAATCTTTCAGCTATTCTGGCAGCAACGAACAGTGTAACGCCCTTTGAGAGTTTATATTAATGCTACACTTCTGCTTGCTACTTCAGCTGTTGTGATTGTCAAGAGGATGGCTCCAACGTCTGCTTCTTGGTTCCTGTAGGTGGGAGAGTCATGCATTCCCAAAGATTGCCAGAATAGCCACGTACGACAACTGCTGTCTCCTACTATCATAAATCCCACAGTCGGTGTATACTTTGTTCCCATATTTCCCATTCCTTAAAAAACTAGATCCTGTCACATTTACTTTTCTTCTTAGGTTTGAATCCATGCTTTGGTAAAAAATGTTTAGCGGCAGCAGCTGGACATGTGACATGACTGTGATGGCCTGCACTCGATAATTCCCCATGTGGTGTGGAGGGGATGGTACTGCATTCGATACGATGACCCTGCCCGATTTCGCTTTTCCAGCCACGCCCTTGGTGCCAGGTAAACGATTTGTCTGTTTTTTAAATATGTTTAGAAGACACAATTTTAGGACCCCTCACAGTAAACATCATCAACAGACCATTCAGGTCTACGCCAGGACTAAGGCCTTCACCCGCTGCTGCGCGGCGCTGCCCAAATTATTTTTTGCCTCCGAATTTTCTTACTTCTTCACTTCATTGAGATAAAAGCCGTCCCCTTTTTTTAGAGTCATCTCTGTCTGTACATTCTGTTCGCTTCTGGCCCACCGGCTGTCAATATGTCTCACCGCTAAAAATTGCGAAGTGGAGGGCTGCCTTATATGCTATTGCATGATGGTGTTCATTTGATCTTCGCTGCGGTTGAGTACGATGGCTGAGTAAAATACACCTTATGATGTAGGGCTTCATGAGTCTTATCATTTATCTCTTCATTTTGTCCTTCGCTTTGTTAGGCGTTTCATAATGTGGGCACGTGGTTAAAGATTTTCTTTCTTTTTTGGTGATTGTGAAAACTGGTCTGCCGCTTGACTAGGTTACGCCCAGGATTCATACGCGAATTATCTCTGGGAATGATATCCGCACCTATTTTCAGGGTGACTTCTAACTTTTCCCCGTGTTGCCTTGTGTTGTCTGTCAAACACTGCTCGCGCCGCGAACAGAACCGCGGAAATATAAAAATAGCTGGAAAATTCATGTATCATTCGCCATACAGTGGTTTTGTTTCAGTTGGTTTCTGCTCATATCGTATGCTTCTTGATTTTTTGCAGTCCGGTTTGGATTGGTGACCTCGGAATGCTGGTGGGCGCCAGGCATAAGTTATCGCTTGGGCCGGCTATCACTGGGGTTGATGTCCTAATCCGGTCGGTGGCATGTGTGGGTGCCCTGGTTCGATTACGGCCACGGCAGCAGGTTCGATTGGAAGCAGAAAATAAAACGCCAGTGTGTCGAGGTTTCGATGCGCGTTAAATATCCCTAGGTGTCGACTTTATTCTGGAGCCCTCCACTAATGCGCGCACTGTACCCGGGTGTGGCTTGGACACGTGAATCACCAAAAATTTAAACTTTTATTCGGGTAGAGAGGTTCTTTTATTGTAATGGCGCTCGGGCACGACTGGCGACTGTATCTCGAGCATGTCCCGGGGACAGGGGAGCCAACTTTACATGGTAGGCCGGCATCTGCTGAAATGCGTGTCCTTTCTCTATATCTGGCGTAGCAATATTCTTTTACTTCTTTTCTTGGTTCTGTTGGCGCACTTCCATCGCTTCCGTGCCTACGGAGGTTGCTGCAGCCTCGCTTAGCTGCTCAAGGCTCCGGCGTGGCAGGGTTATGATGGAGTTGATGGCACAGCTGATAGCGGTATAGGGCTAGTAGGCACGGGTAAACTATCTAGCAATAACGCTATCGCAATATTCAGTATACTAGTAATAATGCTATCTATATTATCAAGAGGGGCGGGGTGTGATGTTTGCCATGGGCACCGTGCTATGTTATTACGCCACTGCATTCTTGATGACTTTCAAAGCCAATTTGCTTTCTCAGAACTGCTACGATCCTCAACAATTCTTGAAATAAACGGAAAAAAAACCTCGCGGAATCGCGGTTGTGTTATCATGTCGTACGAGCTATTTAAGGACTTCTAGGCGGCGTTCTTGGACATACTACACGTTTAAAAAATGATGTATTTGTTAAGAGTGGTGTTCGATTTTGTGGCCAATGTGGTGTAGTGCGTATATTCAAATCGGGAAAGTGTACTACTGCTCTGACCTGTCATAGAACACTACCCGTGGTTCCCCAAGCCGCCGTTCGTTCGAACGAATAGCCGCCTAACGAATACCATGATGACTTCAAAACAACAGGCAATACCATAGTGTTCAGATTGGATTGCACCAGTACCGCGTTGCAGAGGGTGACCTGTCTGTTCAATCAGCTATCTCGCACGTTTCACCCCCCAACCCGCCTGAGAGGGACTGCTGTGGCCACCGACACTTTTAAAGCATGGGGCATGAACATGCTGTGGATGTGGATTTCCTTTCATTTCCATATTTTACCGGCATAGTGTAGGGCCACTGGGCCGGAATATTTCAATGGTTTTCGTTTCTTGACAACTACATTGAGCAAGTTGCCACCATAAATATAAAACCTAAGCACCAACGCAGCAGGCCTGCCAAATAAACAAAAATGTGGATCACTCGCCCGCAGTACGGCGGGAGCTTTTGGCGTGCCAAAGTTTCTGCCACAAAACTGTTCAGATATTGCTGCACTTTTTAGTCATAGATACACGTTATACTAAAACTTCACAAAGCGATTCGGTACGGATGCCACGCTCAAACCTTCAACTCAGAAAAAACGCTATATCGGGTAAATATTCTCGCAAATAATACCTCATAAGGACTTCGAACATTGTATTACGATTACACAGATTTTAGTAAATTGCTGCATAAATAAGGATGTTTTTTAACGTTCGTCAATCCTCCGGTAGGGAAGTGAGCAAAGAAAGCTTCCTTACCTGAAAGACGGATGTTACTTTGAGCTCGTAGAAAACCGGAACTACGACGCAGGTTGCCATTGGAAGAAGAATTAGGTTCAAAGGAACAATCCAGATTATGTGAAATCCGTAAGCGTACATGTGCGCCGGAAGTCCAATAATGCCTGTCGCCGACGCGAGACTGGCCAGGACGGATAATGCTAAAGGAAGGACCTGCAGAGACTTGCTACCAAGAAAGATTTCGTCCGTTACAGAACCATGGAGAACGTTCTTTTTCATAGAAAAGTACAAGCCCACCGCGAGGCTGGCGCCTGTAAGTAGCGAGAAAACCGCATAGTCCGCAGCTAAGCTCATGTCCTGATAGTATCGCAGGCTAATGCTTGCAGTCAGCCGAGTTTATCCAGGTTGGAGCGAAAACGCTTGTCGCGCACGCCGACACTGTCGCATGTGTTTCTCTGAACGGTCATGGAGGCGCTTACAGCTGGTAAGATAAGCTGGAATTAATAACAAAAAGAAAACTGATTTATAACCTGGAATGTAGGATGAGTGCTACAGCTGTACGGAGGTTTTTGTATCAGTGAAAATAAATGCAAAAATTATTCTTCTTTACAAATCACAACTGGCCAGCGGGAGTGGATTTTATAAATTAACGACGTTTTCGCGTTCGCATCTTTTCGGAAATCGGAAGAACGGCGCTTGAAATCATGTGATTTGGTTGCATACATACAGAAAAAGAGTAACTGCTGTAATGATCGTACGTTTTTTTTAAATCTTCATTGTAGCGCATTATGCATTGTGACATTGTCTTTTTGAAGTCCGGTATCGCGTCGGCGTCATATCAATTTACTGGCAGTGCAGTGGTAAAACAAAGAGGGTGATCACTTGCCTGGTTGCGAAATAAATAAATAAAATATATAATAAATAAATCAATAAATAAATAAAAATGTATATACTATAATATATAATATTATATATATATATAGCGAATCAGAATAGGAAATGAGGGGCTCGTGAAAATAACACAGA
>JABSTR010000525.1:0-48244 GCA_013339765.2 Haemaphysalis longicornis | reverse complement strand
CCATCTCTGTGGCAATATCCTACGACGGAAGCACCCAGGGAAAGAATAACGGTTAAAGATAAAGGGAGATTCAGCCGATTAAACGTGTATTCAAGGTGCGTGCGCCGCATCGAGGAAAAGCTGCGGCAATTTAAAAGAAAGTGTTCTATTGTTTCAGGGGCATTGCAGAAAGGGCATTGAGGAGATAACGCCTGACCAGCTTTGTATAGATAAAAATTTAAAGGGGGGATTCTGCAACGAAATTTTGTGATTGCGACCTCACATTTACGAGATTCGCAGAATTATTCTTCCATCCGTGAGAGAGGTTAATATAGTCGTCATGAACTGAGGGAAGGGCATCTCTCCCATTCTGTTTTGTAAACTTCCTCTGAACTCTCGCCCCCAAAGAAAACTGTCAATTGGGCAATTCACGACGGCAGGACCCCCAAGAGCCAAATTGGCTAATTGGTCTGCCATTTCATTGAAGATTATCCCTGCGTGACCAGGGACCCACACTAACCGGATCTTGCGAAGCTGGTAAGGAATGAATGAACGGAATGACCTGAGAATGGAAGAATCTTTATCATTTGTTAGAGCAGTGCACACGGAGAGAGAATCCGAAAGGATAACCACCCCCGCAAATCTGTGCTGTAGTTTATTAAGGGCTAAGATTATCGCCAATAATTCTGCCTGAAGATCGGGGTATAGTCTGGCAGCCTGATTGAGAAGGACCAATCTAGAGACTGAGAATATATTCCTACCCCAGCCTTCTCATCACTTTGCGAGGCATCTGTGGCAATGACGACATCAGTATGAAGAGTGGCCAAGTGATCTTCAAGTAAATGATTGAGTAATCGGGCCGGCAATAATTTCGCATGCGAAGGAAAAATGTTGTCCAAGCTTATGTCGACAGGCGACAAATTATCAGAATAGGGCTGGAGTAGAAAAAGATGCACGAAGAGGCTGCAGCCATGCCTGACGCAATCCAATTGAGGACGCTGAAATCGGGGCCACGTAAATCCTCGAAAAAGGTCAGGCCAAGAGGAAATGGGTTGAGCTTCGTATAATGGAGATTCAAACAGTTTTAGAAATGCTACAACAGTTAACAATTTAAATCGTCCAGAAAAGTGAGGCAACCGTGCCTCAAGGTACAATACAGAGTTAGCTACATACTTTGGCAACCCTAAACATAAACGCAACGCCAATCTCTCAATAAGAAATAGGGGATGGAGTTTGTACGTCGCGCAGCCAGAAAATAACACGCAACCAAATTCCAATACTGGGCGAACATAGCAACGATAAATCATTAGCAGGGCGTCTCTACGCATACCGAATTTATGATTGCATAGCCTACGCAGCACTCCGGCAGCTTTTTCACCTTTGGCAGCAATGTGCGAAATATGAGGACGCCATGTGAGGTGGTCGTCATAAATATACCCAAATATTTAATTTCCGTGACCTGAGGGATGGATTGCAACCGGTATGTTAGACGTAATGATATAGGGTTATTGCTGGGAAATACTATAACGGCACATTTACTGACATTTAGCGAGAGGTGTAACGTGCTAAGCCAATTATCCAGGACAACCACATCCCTGCAGTCGCTGATCAACGCTTGGATGTCCCTATCCCGAGAAAAAAGCATATCATCGGCATACACATAGGTAGATATGCCGTTCTGTATTGGGATAGAACTAAGGAGTAAGTTAAAAATAACAGGAGAAAGAACTGATCCCTGAGGAACTCCACGAAATTGGTGATACTGGGATGTCGATAAAGCCGCCCTTGGAACAAAAGAATTTCCTTCCCTTTAAAAACTCACCAATCCAGGAGCGGATGTACCCTGGAATCTCGCTAGATGCAAGGCGTGACATACAACGGCTGTACTCTACTCTATCGTCGTAAGCCTTTGCTATATCTAGGGTTACCAGCGCACTTACATGTTTTAGTCGGCGAGCTAATTTAATGCGGCTCTCGATGTCGACGTGGGCCTTCCAAATAGAATTTCCAGTCTGAAGCCAATCTGGGCGGGGCTTAGAATACGATTACTGTTCAGAAACCGCATAAGCCGTCCATGCAATACCCTTTCAAAAAACTTTACCACCACTTGCACTTTGACCATCGTCAACGATAATATCGTCTTTATTGTCTTGACGAACCCAAACTTTCTTTTTTCAACAATGTGCTACCCCTAGCGATTTTCCATTCAGAAGGTATCCAGGTGTTTTTTAACGACATGTTGACAATGTTTAGTAAATCATCAGGAGACACCTCAAGCAGAATTTTAACATTGCCACCGTAATGCCGTCTGATCCTGGAGCACACTCAGACAGCTGCAAAACAATATCAGCTAATTTCCGCTAATTCCGCCCTGTCACTGAGTGAAACCCTCATTCGAAACCTGGCACACAAAAGGAGAGGCCAACCCAGAAGAAAAACGAGATTCCAGTTCTGCGCAATACGTTCCAAAGTTTCCATAGACTCACTCGTCGACTGAACAATTGACTTGCCGTTATCCTGATCTTGTACAACCTTTCTTGAACGGAGGAACTATGCAACATGCGTCTATTTTTGGACTTTGATAGAGAGGCGAACTTTTGGGTGTTATAATTTTCTTTTGCTTTAGAAACAACCCGCTTGAATATTGCAGCTGCAAACTTGTAACTGGTCCAATTGGATGGGCATTGGTTTTTAAGAACTTTCTTCCAAGCCGCTTCTCTCTGACTATACGCACGAGCACATTCCTCATTCCACCATGGACTGGAGCCGCCATCTTTTTGAGAACAAATAATAAAGTGGGATTTTTTTAACAGATTCAGAAAGGATTGATAACACTTGAGCTGCCCGGAGTTCCTCGTCTCTCGAGGAATAGAGCTAAGTGCTGTCTAGTTCTTTTTGAACGCGATGAAAATTTATATGCCGAACTATATGTGCTCGCGGTGACGTAGGAAGGCATAAAAACTCATATACAATTGGGATGTGGTCACTACTTGTAGCCTGGTCCCAAGTAGACCATGAAGATATATTTCCCGGGGTGGAGAATGTCAAATCAAGAACAGAACTGGTCTGCCATCGAAAAAATGTCGCAGTTCCAGAGTTAAAACAATACAAATTGTTGTCCCGCATCCAGTCACAAAGACGCCTGCCACAGGAATCTGTGCGGAAACCCCACGATAGGTGGTGCGAATTGAAATCCCCATAAAGAACAACTCGTTTTTCATACGCCGACACGACAGCATCGAGTGAAGAGGTGGAAGTTACTCCACTCGGAAAGTACGCATTCACTATAGAAAATGCAACGCAACCTGGAAGAGAATGTCACTGCCAGAATTTCCGATTCCACAGACATAAATTGAAATGAAGAGATGGGCTTTATGGCAAAATCGAGGGGATACTAAAGTTAGCAATCCTCCTCCTTTAGTTGGACGGTCTAAACGGAACGTTCGGTAGTTGTGGAATCTAAATGGCCGACCAGGAGCCAGCCAAGTTTCCTCCAGTACAATAACATCTGGTCGGGTTTTAGAAACAATATTGTGAAGGTCTGTTAGCGCTGAAAAGACTGAACGACAATTCCATTGAAGTATCCGTAGAGACATTATGGGGAAGTGATGGCCGCCACAGCCGCCTCCAAATATCACCTGTTTTTGACTCGCTTGACCTTTCTTATTAGACTTTTGTTTCGGGCACGATTCAGGTGAACCCAAAATCGGCGATCCTGTTCTTTTATACACAATTGATTGATACTCCATGTCTTCTGGGTGGTTCTCAGACTCGACGTTATTCTCGTTATTCACGTTATTCTCGTTATTCCCGAACGAGCCTCACGCTTCTTCTTCCTTCGCTTCCATTCCAGTCGGCGGCCGCCCTCATAGCTTTAGTGGCGGATTGGCCAATAACCGCACTTGCAGCTTCTGCCTTGCTACGCTTTGCGCCTCTACACTATATATAAATATATATATATATATATTCAAAAGCATCTGATGTAAGTAATCACACACATTTTGTTGGACAAACTTTTTTCATTAGGGCATCAGAGGCTCTGTCGCTACTCTTATACGATCAAACTTGGAGCACCGTCGCCAAGTAGTAGCTCACAATAACATCTTCTCAGACATGCAACCAATCATGCCTGGTGTGCCACAAGGCAGAATTTTAGGTCCTTTGCTGTTCCTTTTATATATTAATGGTATCTTTTATAGTTCATTGCCACGTAACGTGATAGCATGCGCGAATGATATCACCATGCTAGTTTCGAAGAGTACACGAGCAACATTGTCGGTATATGTCAATCAATTTATGGAGTACGTTCGACAATGGTGGGGAAGACTACTTAAATGTAAATACCAACAGAACAAAAACTGTTATATATTGAGCGAAAAACAAAATTGTACGTGATACTATTCAACTGGTGTACGGAAAGATAGTCACTGAAATTGTTTCAAACATAAAGTCCTTAGGCTTAGTCTTTTCAGAAACACTTAGCTGGTATCTACATATCGACGAAATACGCAATAAAACCATTTAAATAAATGGTGTAGTATGTAAACACAGGGGGCTCTCTTCCAACGGGAGTGAAGCTAGTTCTATGCAATGCTTTTTTGCTTCTAGCCATATCATATTGTCACACCGTATTGGGAACAACGACAGAGACAAATATTCTAAAGCTACTGGTAGCGCTAAAACGAGCAGTTAGACGAATTGTAAATGTACCATGGTATACGCACACCGAACACTATTTCACTCAATATCATGTATTAAAATTCATACGTTATACGCCTTTAGATTGCTAGTCCTTGTATAAGAATGCAATATTAAGAAACAATGAATCATTTATTTCCATGCCTAAACTGACACGCCATGCAACTTCGTACAATTTACGCCCGCGCCGGGCGTGGTTCCTGCATTTGTTCCGAACAAACTATCGCCTACAGTCATTGTGGTATATTTTACCATTGTATCTAAATCGTCTTGAGAGTAATATCTGCCTCAAAAAAACTCCAAAGAAAAAAATCGTGTACAGTTCTTTACCTGTTCGAGTCACTCTGAATTATCATGATGAGACTGCATTAAAAGGTTTGTCAAGCAGTAATCTGCACGGGTTGCAAACACCTTATGCTGTATTTTAGGATTTTTTAAATGTTTCATGCTGTGCCTTTTTTTAAGCCATGTGCTATGTTTTCTGTGCCTGTGTTAATTTTGTTTGTTCTCGTGCAAGTGGGTTTTATCCTTCTGAGCGACCGGCATATCACGTAGGTGTTACAATTGTGGTTTGCCCAATGTATGAAGTGAAATGTATATGGACCAAACTGTCGGGTTGGGCGTACGGGGTCTTCAAGCTGCGTTGTTCGCAGCTTTTTCCCATGCATCCTCTCGCTACTGTACCGCAGCAAGAGCGAAATAAAGTTTCATTTCATTTCATACTGTGCTGCTCTGAATACAACGTGACGCAAACGCCTGTCACAGGCCGTGGGATCAACCTCTTGCTTCATTTTCCAGGCCTGTAAATACATCACCTTACTTTCCGTAGGGCATCGGTAAGCGGAGCTCCTACGTCCCGCACGTGCGAGCTGTGGAAAGGCACATCCAAGCTGTCCACTTCCTTTGCAAACACATTCTCCACCCTCAGCTCTTCCACAAGATGCGCCACTGCGTCGACCGGGCCCGATAGGGTTACTGAGTCATGGGCGTTGTAGCACGCGATTTCCACGCCATCACGGCAGCGCGCTTCAGCTTGTTCCCGAGTGAGGCCTGCAAAAAAAATTGCACCGGAATTACGGCACTGAATCAAGGAGGGACGATAAAATAAGAATTCAGGTGTAATGGCATTCAACAAAAGAATATCATTTAAGTTACTAGGAAAACCTGCGTTGTTCACTCGTTTCCCATGGTGACAAATTTGCCGATTCGGAGGGAAGTCGGTGAAATGTAATAACGCCCATAATAAACCATGTGGGCACAACGCACATACCTTGAATTCTTGGCGAGTAGGGCTGATTAAGGCAAAACAACAATGAAATATAGGGACGAATAAAAACCGGGAGGGCTTTTACAAGACTGTGACAAGATGACATCAAATTTCATGACCTTCGCACGGCCTTTATTGCTCTTTAACGCTAATCATCTACAAAATCATGAGACTTAAACAACTGGTATGCCGGTATTCTTAAAGGGACCCTGCAACACTTTCGATAAGCACTTTCACTCTTTTTTTTTTCGCGTCTGGAACCACTGCGAAAGCTATAGACATCGCCAGCACGGAGCGGCACTGTGTGATTTGCTCGTCACACCAGATACGCCTTCACATTTCTGCTTTGTTTCTGTGGCTTTTTTTTTAAAGTTGCTATCGAAAACCGTTCATTGCTGCAACTGAAGGAAAACCGGCCAACAACCGCTACATCGCTTTAGTGACGTAATGCAAGCCGTCGAAGAACGCCAAGACTGGCGAAGGAAGAAAATTTTTTTAGCGAGTTTGCAAGTTACTGATGGGCATAGAGCAGTATTTTTTAGCGGAGGTAATTTGCTATCCCCCAATCTAAGTACTGGGTGTGTTGGGTGACTTAATTCTGCAAGCATTTAGCTTCAATAAAAGTTAAAAAAGGGTTGCAGGGTTCCTTTAAAAACGTCAATGAAAGCAAAGTGCAACTTTTTTACTTAAATTTACAACTTTGAATGCAATTGTCAAGCTCCCGTTTTTTTAGCAGCACTGCGTAGACTGGGAAATTAGCACACTTTTTCATCGTTTATGTTATGGGTTTGACAAATCCGTAATATTTTACAAAAAGCGCGAAAGAAGAAAAACTACCATGCGCGGTTTGCGGCGGCGCACAAACTAAGGCTGTGACGACAGGAGGAGGGGCGCCGTGATTGGACGATGCCCAAGTTAGCAATCAAACAAGTTTCGGTTTCGGTTTCGTTTCTGTAAAACAACCAATGGCGTTGTTGGATGGGCAGTCTCAATATCTCAGTAATCATCGTCCCGCGCTTCTCTTGCCATGTTGTTCGCTGTAAAATGCACAAGATAAGCTCCAGCGGCTTGTAGTCGTAGCATTCACTACCGAGACCTACGCGTGCATGAACGCCCTCCGCGTACCCGTAGACGCCCAAATGTCGTGCGCTTTTTCCCCCATATTTGGAGCTTGCTCCCTCATGCCTGTATCGTAAAAGCGTGTTCGCACCAGACAAAGGGTCTGTTCATTCTGGCATGTGCCCACTGCCTCAAGCAGTCGGTGCTTATGGCAACAGCGCCAACGAGAACTCGCTAGCGCGCCAGTGCCAAGCCAGCGCGCGTTTTGTGAACTAGTTCGTGTAGCCATGAAAGAAACAATTGCACTGCTAAAAAGTGGTGAGCTCAATGTTAAAATTGGCCCTGTTGAAAATAAAAAAAGTTACTTACAAAAAAACAAGCACGTGTTCCTACACCATTGGGATTTGAACTCAGACTTGCAATTACTTGCGATGAATACCTATCGCCTCAAGACAACTGAGCCACGGGCTTTTTTTTTTTTTTTTAACAAAAAAAAAAAAAAAAAAAAACTGAGCCACGGAGCGGATGCGAAGGGTTGACAACCGGTTTACACCCTTATTTAGTTTTGGCATTTAAGCAGCTTAGGTGACTATTTGTTGTACTGCGCTCGTGCAGTAGCGTCGCCCGAGTTTCCAAGTAGTTCACGTCTAGCAATTGCATTTCGTACACGGAAAAGCGTTCGCAGATGTAGTCGTGCTGCTGACCGCTGTGCTTGTTCGCCCAGCGCAAAAAAGTGCTTCCCGCGCCCTAGTTTTACGCTGTACGGTAAAAATTCAGTTGATTTTATTTCCTTAGTACCTATATTGACTTCGCTGACTCTTCTCCCGCCTTAAGAGGCCTTATATTTTCTACTGGCGTACCAGTCAGCGAGCGTCGCATGTGCGCTTGTGCATCGCTTGTGTGAAGCGACCTTTACTTGGAGCTAGATACAGTGTACAAACAAACATTAAAGAAGGCACATTCTTCGATTCACAAACGTGTCCTGGCTTCGTTTCATCAACTAAGCGAACGAATTGCGACCAAGCAGTTTTTGTAACCGTTTGACGCGACGACCCCCGGCGGCCGGCGGACGAAACTCTGGGCCGACTGATCTGTTGGCCGGGGAGCGGTGCAGTAGCGCCGCAGCCAATTGCCAGCTCATCCCCTCCTGACGTCACACGAAGGCAAAGAAAGGGGGCGAGCGGAAAGAGAGGACAGCATTTTCCAATGATTTTTCTACTAAATAAAATCGCGTAAACGCGTCTAGGTGGTCGAAACATGGCCTGGGGACTCGGACTACAATTTGCGCTAGTAATCCCGCAATGTTTACTATCACTTCAGTGTTCCTTTAATAACTACTAAATTTACTAACTTTTGGCAATTCACGGAGAAAAGCGTTTACTTAGCCGAAAAGCGCTAGAAATACTGAGAAAATTTCAAGTTTTTCTCTGCAGTGGCGTGATATGGGCAGGAGTAATGTCATATTGTCCAGCACTAAAAAACTGTTTGCAGCGTGTTCACTGAACGTTGCCAGTTAGCAAGTGGTAGGATTAAGCTGAACTAACTGGAGGCCCCACTGCAATCGTACAGTAATGTTCCTTGGTGGTGACTTATGCCGGCGGCAGCCAATCCGACAAGCAAGATTCTGTGACGTCATACAGAAATCGACAGAAAATGGCTAGGGAGTCTTCAATGCTTCATTGTTTTCTATGTTATCTCTAGTGTGAGTTTGAAGTTTCTGATAAAATTGGCATAATAGTTTTCAGGCCTTAGTGGCTTTTTTAATGAGCCCTACTTCTATTTTCCTTCACGTCCCCTTTAAACAGTTTTCGTTGCTTCATACTTTTAACCAACGAGAATTTATTTGTTTTCATTTTCATTGTTTAGGGTAGAAATCAAACTGTATTGTGGATCCGCGACACAAGTTCACTTTCTGGCTGGCAACCGGTCCTCAGTCAGAGAAGAGTTTAGAATGTTCTACGTTTATTGTTGCTCTATAAAGAAACAATTGCACTGCTCAACTGTGGTGTAGCCCACTCTTAAAATTGGCTTTGTTAAAACGCCATTAGGGCCCAAAACAGGGCGCAGCATGTTCGTAACCATTGCTTTGTCCAGAAGCGTTTACTTCCCCGGGGTGAACATACTTCCCAATTTCGAAATGAGGAAGCTAACACTTAGTTAACTGTCATTTATTTGAGTGGAAGAGCTCGGGGGATTTATTTATTTATTTATTTATTTATTTATTCACATACCAACTTCGCCCGTTAGGCATTATGGTAGGGAGACAGATAATCGATATGAAATACAAGATTGCACACTCTTTAAAAGGTGGAAAGGAAATGATCAATTGTAACTAAACATACAAGGTTTAAATTAGTAAGCCACACACTTAAGACCCTAAGTACAATACTAAACATACATGTGGTGCATTGTGAGGGAGCACATGAGACAGCCCTAAGGAACGAAGTTTCGCCCAGGTGACAAGATACATTCATTAACACAGCACGCTGGCTAACATTGCAAAGCATAAACAGCAAATAAAGTTTCAAATGGTGAGTACATTTTTATCTACAAACATATTCTTTAAGAACAGGGGGGAACGTTACATCAGAAGCAACTTCAATAAGTTCAGGAGGAAGCAGGTTACATTCGCGTATGGTACGGGGTAAAAAGGAGGTCTGGTATGTGGTTGTGCGCGCACACATTTCTTTTATCTTAAGTAAGTGGTCGCGGAGCCCGGATATGTATGTTGGTGACTGTAGATAAGCCTCTTTGTTTAGTGGTGAGCGATTGAAGACAGTATCTCGAAGGAAAGAAAGGCCGGAAAACAACACGGTGCAGTGTAAGATCTTCCAAACATATGTGCTGTTTTATTTCTGTGACGCTGTTTGGGCAGCACGTTTCTGTATCGCTTCTAAGCTATCGACAAGAATTTGTGTATGCAGGTCCCACACAACAGACGCGTATTATTCGAGAATCGGGTGAACGTTGCTTAGGTAAAGTGTTCTCTTGACATCTAGTGGCGTGTGCCTAAAGTTCCGTTTAATAAAATTAAGTACTCGCCCTGCTTTTAAAGTGATGCTTTGAACGTGACGATTCCATGTCAGATCGGCGGAAAACCTGACACCTAAGTATTTTGCTTCACTTATTTCTGATAATGGGCAGCCGTTCAAGTAATACTGTGTAAGGATTAGTTGTCTCTTGCGGGTGAAACAAATATGCTTACATTTTGAGATGTTCAGGGACATAAGCCACTTGTCGCAGCAAGAAGAAATTATATTTAGGTCTTTTGTAATGAAACTCGGTCAGAATGTCTGTTAATTTCTCTGTAAAGGACGCAATCGTCTGAATACAGCCGGATTTTCGAAGTGGTTCCTGTGCCAATGTCATTTATGTATATAAGAAATAAAAGAGGACCTAAGACAGAACCCAGCGGAACGCCACAAGATACGCATGCGTATTCTGAGTCTGCGCCATTGTAAAAGGCCGAAGTGAAAATAGCAAAATTCTATCATCATTGTTCCTGTGTTTTTGAATTTTTATTTTGTAAAGTTGGGTGTCAAGTCGCAGCAAACACAATCTCCGCAATTAAAAATCGTTACTTCAAACAGATACGACATTCGATGTCACAAGGAAAGCTTAAACAACCCTTCAATACCGAATACACGATGTGCTTCAGCTTCGCAAGTAAAAACATCCAGTCAGTCTTGATAGTTGTTTGACTACGAACACCAGACACTAACCACTTTAAGCAATCTTTCTAAGGATTTTCTTTAAAATAAGCACACTATATCACTCCAAGCGATGAAAATTTCCAGTTATGAAACATGCCTTTTGATACTTCTATCTCTCTTTAGGTTTGATAACTAACATCTCTAAGTTATCAAACTTTGAGATTTATTATGCAGGCGCACGAAGCTACCGTTTTAGAGTAGAAATAATAGGTAGGAGATACAACAATCCTCTGAGGACTCCCTGGGTGGCCGTGCTTAGTTCTCATTGATAAAATTCGTCAACGTTTTTACATAAATGCGGAACCCCATTTCTTCTTTCAACAAACCATCCAAACTAAATTGAGATAGATATTATTGATTATTTGGTTACAGTGCCTACTAAAAAGCCAAAAGAAGCGAAGAACATACATGTAGCCCTTTCCTTTTTTTGTCTCCGTCTTTTCTTTGTAGATTACACGCTGTTAGCAGCGTTCCTTCGACCCTGCACATCTTGGCTGTTTTGAAAAAAAAAAAAAAACTAGCACCAACTATCGCTATGGTTGTCATTTAGGCCCTGACTTTCGCATTATTAACGTAGCAGTTCTAGCAGAGACATTTTCTTGGCAAAACTACCCCGCCTTTGTAATCCCAACCCTAATTGAATTCAGCCTTCTCGTGCAATCAAAGTTTTAACGGCGCGCACAGCTTGGGAGCCCCTGAGGGAATGGAAAAGAGGAAGAGGAATAAACGTGTTTTGCTGTCTAGATTCTGCTGCGTGGCCTCGTTAGTCCATGTAGGCGCGTGCGTTCGCCACTCGGATGGATCGAACTAATATTTCGTTCCGGCTTAGGCTGTCGTATTGCATTTTCGCTGCTCTGCCGAACTCTTACCTCGTTAACTCTTACGGCGCAGGCTAGATTTTGTCTAGGGGCGTGGGCCCCATTACGTGCACAAAAAAGTTGTGAGTAGCTGCATGTTGCACACGGTGATCACCCGAACGTTCAGGAATGACCGCATATTGCTGCAGCAAAATTTAGCGAAAGAACAATGTGTCCGTTATTTTTCCTGATACATTTCTGGGGTATTGGCCTCTAACCCAACTGAAACAGTAGTGTGCGACAGAAATCGTCGTGCCTCCAATCAGGTTTCATTGGAGGAAGTTGCATTTTATGCGGCACGTCTCTCCACATCTTCCTACGTGTCATTTTGTGTATCAACGGAGGGTGCTCTTCATTCTGTCCCTGAAAAACGTTATATGGGTTACAGGTACCAACCTTCATTATATTTACAGCTCTCAAATGCTGCCTGGGCCGGAGGAGTACAACAATGCCAGGTATCAGGTAACCTGACTGGTTATATGGAATCATATAGTAATAAGTTTCCCTTTTCAAAATGGTGTCACAAACAGCATTGGGTGACCAGAACGAGATTGACCACTTGGGTGCAGTATTTGTCTGAATTCTTCCCATTTCGGGAGAGGCTTTCGTCCTGTGCGGGTAATAGATAGGCTAAGGATGATGACGATATAAATTGCCTATTTTCGGCTTATTTGTTGATCTTCCACAGCGGCAGGTGCAATTTGATGGAATCGGTAATTCGGAACCACCGCTTTTTTTACACAGACGCGTTAAACGCTCTAAAAAGATTGGCTGGCGATTACGATACTCCCTAATGCGATATTTGGGCGCAGCAACATTGCGCTGCGGCAGCACTCACTCGTGGGTTCTCTCGACGGCAGCGATGATGAGCCTCTGCGTCGGGGCGCGAACAGCGTCTCAGGAAGAGACCGCGAACTGCGTCTGTCTTAAGCGAACGCACATCATAGTCGCGCGCACGCCCCGCTCACGTTTTCGCCAAGCGTCGCGCTGTCGAGCGCCGTGTGCGGGCACAGCGTAGTGCCCCCTCCCCTCCTCCAACGCCCACTTTCGGAGAGCGCTTGCTCGCGCCGCCACGGCGAACCGCCCTCCCCTTTCCAATTTCGCGACACTCTCCTCCTTTGCTTTCTTTCATCGTTAACTTTTTCTTTCACTCGTAGTGCTTGCCATCGTTCACTCGGCTACGCCGACAACGCGGCTCAGCCCAGAGACAGCCGCAAAAGGGCTGCGCCCTAAAAGGACGAAGTAGTATATCACGTACCCACTGCAGCCATGGCTCCTTTTGGAAGGTCCACCGCCTCGGTGCAACGTCCTCGCCCAATAAGCGCACAGCATTGCCTGCTCAGCAGTGAGGGCTCCATCGACGTACGCGCAGCCTATCTCGCCGGTTGAATGACCGACGAAGCCGTCGGGTTGAATGCCCACAGCGCGGAGCATGTCTACGAGCGCCACCTTTATGGAAGCAAAGCTTAAGTTATCTCAGAGACTGTACCGCTTAACAGAATTATGGGGCGTCTGTTATTACCCCATTAGCGAGACAAAACTCACCCCTCAGTTTATTCCTCACATATTCTTCCTGTACACTGTGCATCACCCGATAATTTTGGCATTTCGATCTCCTTGTTTGTTACTCGAGGCCGGGGATCAATCTTTGCAGAGGCAAAGCGGTCGCCCGGATGGAGTTTGGACGGACGAGGTCATTTACGCTGACATTAAAAATGGCGGACCCAAACTCTCGTGGTCAAAAGAGACCGTATTGTTTAGATGGTACATTTTTGTATTTATGTTCCGCAATCCGGTTAACAATTTAACTGTTTTAAGTGGTGAAATCTGAACAACTTGGATTTTTATTTCTGGTGCACCGTTTGCTTCAGTGCTAAAGTGAGCCGTTTTTTTAGTATGACATTCTTAAAAACTTGCTATGCTTTTTGCAATTATTAGATACACTTTTAGCAAGCGCCTGCGCGTTCATACGGCAACTAGAAAACGCAATGATGCCATAATTGAAATAGTTAAAATAAATGTGTGAGGAAACTTCGTATTAAGTGGTTATAGGGCTCCTCCTTCAATTGGGAGTGTGAGCCATGTAGCAAAGTAAGCTGACTCTCGTTACGGAAGTCTCCAGTCTGGCTTCAGGTCGAAAATACAGCCAGCAGAATTTCTCCCGAAACCTAAATGGCGTTCTAACCCACGTCGAGCATTGCGGGACCAGAGTGGATGTAGCAGTGGCAATAAAAAAGACATAATATTCACGTTGAAAAGCATAAAACCGTTACATGACCGAGTAAGGACACACAAAGCAGTTAACGCGTTATATTACGAAAGCTACGCACTATCGCAGCAACAGTTATTTCCAGTGGTACATCGTGGATTGCACATACCTGGACTGCAGGAATGGCGACGGACGTCGATGTGAAACCGTCCATCGAAACCTCGGCGTTGGTCAGAACATCGATCGATGGTCAGACGTCGAACTGTTGCAGCAGCTCGTGCGACTTGCGAATGGAGTTGGCAAACACTTCGAACACCATCATTTCTCGAGCCATGCCTTTCCACTGGCAGCCCATTCCGGTGAAGACGAACCACAGAGGGCGCTTCTCGAACGGAGCCTGTTCGACCTCGCTGATATCCTTCTGAGTCAGAAACCATCCACATGCACCAAGGCGAATCCCGAAAGGAAACCGATCTACCTTGGGTTGGCCCACTTGGTTAAGAAGCGCGTACACAGAGTCCGGGTAGACGGTCCCTCTGACATCAACAGTCTATCGTGGTCCTGCGAAAGATGTGGGAAGGAGCTCTTATGAAGGCGTTTGGAACGTACTCGCTAAACATTGGCATAATGTTATTCGCTGTGCTAACAATGGTTGCTTAGCGGAAGAAAAACTTAATCAAAGTAAAAACATTGCCAGCGGTATTTTGGGCATCGTAAAACAATGAGGGTAATTAGAGGTCTCTGCTCAGATGTCGCTGTTGTATGAAAACAACAATCAAATCTTGCTGAGAAAAGCCTACAAGAAGGTAATTCAGTACTTATATGTAAAAACATGTTAAGTTTACGACAAAAAAACGTGTCAAGAACGATCGCCCTAAATTTTCCCCGTGCGTGTGTGTGTAAAGTGATAAGTTTGTTTTCGATAAGCTAGGTGTACTCGTGTTTTTATTTCTCACGAAGTTTGTTTGTAAATGAACAATTTTATTTGAAATTTTGTAAAAACCATGTACAGTGTAACTCGCGATAATTCAAACTCGGGGAGAACCGAGGATTTATTGGAATTATGCGAAGTTTGAATTGTCAGAATTTCCTTTAAATGTGACTCGTGCAAGATTGCCAACTTGTGTTGTAATAAAATATTCACATATGTGTAATACAACATTCACACACAGTAGGGAAGTGCCATTTGTACTTTGACAAAAAATTACAGAGAACTACTGCTTTGTCTTGCATTGGAGTTCGAAACATACAAAGTTTCCGATGCCGGCGTCAAGTTTGTTTGTTTGTTTGTTTGTTTGTTTTTTTGTTTCTTTCTTATTTCCTTTCTCTCTTTGTTTCCTTTCTCTTTCTTAATCCACACGCGGTTTTTAGGGCGCGCGGTTCCGCTTTGATGCGTGTATGCAGGTACTAATGGGCTTTATTTGTAACTGTTAGTGATATAAGTGTGCAAATGGGAAGCTGGAAGCGGCAAATTCACGAGATATTTTTCGGCTAGAACAAGCAAAAAGTACGAATTAACCGAATTTGGGCAATGCAGTAGTTTCAATTAAGCGGCTTCAAAATATATCGAAAACATGACTGTCCAACGAAAATTTTGAAATGTGTTTGAACTAACCGAAACATTGAATTACATGAGTTTGACTTATCGCGACGTTATGTAATGGCTAATCTTTTCAAATAAAAGCCTGGAAGCAAAGAAATAGCGCCTGTGCGTGATGCCTTACAAACACGTTTCTATAATAAACGGGCACTAAAGCTTCCCTTACCGAAAGCGAGTCCTTATTTCTTCCAGCCATGAGCACCAGCCTGGGCAACTTAGACTTCTGTCGCTTCACACTGCCAACGTGCGGCCCAGGGTTCGCTTCAAGGATTGCGTGACCGTTCACGCCGCCGAAGCCAAACGAGCTGATGCCGACCGGGCCTCCTGGGAAGGGCATTGACTTGTGCACTACCTCCACGCGGCCATCAGTTAGCGCTGAGATGCCGGGAATTGGCTCCGTGAAGTGTAGGTTTCCGGCTATGACGTCGGTTTCCAGGGCGAAAATCACTTTGGCCAACGATGCAACGGCTGCAATCAAACAGTACCGTGATAGAGGTAGTTCTTTAGCACCAGACATGGGTGCGTAGGAATAGTACAATAAACGCAGCTGCAGAAGGCAGAAGACTGGAACTGGAGCTACTGGAACTTTGCCTTGAAAACACCCTATCTAAGCAAATGCCATCTCATGGTTCAAGCTGGCGTATTGTGGCACGAGTTTGTCGAAGAATATTTAGCAGCGTATTGTTGACAGCATGTTCCATTTATGTCATGACCTTCGAACATAGTTCTCCCAGCTTTACTGCACCAACTAAGCTGTAAATGGCCTTGTCCAGGTACACGTGTATAAACAAAACGTGATCCGTATTTGCCAAAGCCTCACGACCATGAACTTTTATGAACAACGGTTCATCAAAAGGTTAGAAGAGAGCTGGTGCAGAACAAAAGTAAGTGCTAAGTACTGACAGGCCGATAAGATGGGCAATTTGAGAGAGAGAGGGAGATGCTATGCAAATGAACAGGGAGTTTATGTGAAAGATCCAAGAAAGTGAATTTGCCAACTGTTGGTTTTTGCCCCACGCGGTTTAGTGTAGACATTTGATCATATATTTCACTTTTAGCACAAATTGAACGCCTTCGTTAAGCAAAACCTGGCAAATCGCCACGTGCGTTTCATCACGGCAAAGCCGGTGATGTAATGTATGCTTGTTTAAACTCGGTGATTTTATGCTTGTTTCGGTGATGTTATGCTTGTTTTATCAAGTAAATACAGTGGCATTTCAGTTTTGAGCCAGTTTGTATCATGGCTTATTTAATGATTAGGTTCTACAACCTTGTCAGCTTCTGCAGAGTTAATTGCTTGAGACACACAGTCGCCATTCGTGACATACCACTTTAGTTGTCCGGCGGGTTGTGCCGTAACAAGAAACATCACTACCAATCTGAAATCCCAGGACAGGTGAAACGGCAAGTCCTATCTTCATTTTTGGGCATAAAGGTTCGCATGCAGGCCGGAAAAAGAGTAGGAAGAAGCATGCAACGCTTCAAGTTCTGAACCTGATAGTAGAGTGGTAGGACAATGTCTAACGCAGTTGTGATTTACTTGGTCAGATGTAAAAACGGTGCTCTGGTCAGCGCGGAATCTGACGGATGGCGTAAAAATATTTGCACAAACCAGACGCAGCCTCTGCGTGCCCCACGTTGCTTTTGACGGAACCGATCTTCAAGGGCACCTTTCGCCCCGTCTGGCAAAAGAAAGCGGTAGCCGCGGTAAGCTCTTCGGTGTCTCCTGCTTTGGTTCCCGTTCCATGAGCCTCGACATACGCCACTGTGCGTGGTCGATATTCGCCTCCGCCGTACGTGTCACGCAAAAGGCTTTCTTGTGCTTTCGAAGAAGGGAAAGTTATTCCTGCAAAAACAGCAAAGGGCCAATTGCTGAAGTCCGGCACGCTCGTGCAAGTGTATCTGGTGAACACTAAGCGTATGCAGAGCGCATGATGTACGGGCGATGCATTTATATTCTGAAGTTTTTGTTCTGTGAACCGTTTGTTGAACGTTAACCGGGATGGTGTGCTCATTTACATTAGGAGACGAATATATTTAGTTCTAGAGAATGGAAGCCCTGAGGCGTAACTTTAGTGAGTCGCAGGTTTTGACGACTACTTAAAAAAATTCCAGAGCATTGTAAAAAGCATATTTGCTTTGCAAGTACTCAACGTAAATCACTCCTGATATGATATAGAACCAGCATGATAGCTTTTTACGCCTTATAAATGTGCACCATTTTGCGGGAATAGGCGAATACAGATAGTACAAGTTAGGATTGGTCCAGCTTTTATAAGGAAGGGGACAAATCTGCGATAACAAGCACTGCGGAGGCAAGTGGTTGAGAGAAGGTTACCTTCATTCTTATATCCGTCGGAGTTGGCTCTGACACCGAGAACCCTGGCGTACACCCGACGAGCTACGGAGGCCCTTTGCAGAAAGAAGACACCAACGGCTTCACTCCGAACAAAACCCTGGCCTTTGTCGAGGAATACAAAATATGGGAGGGAACCTCTGGTCAGTAATTTCAACACAAATTATTGAAAAGCCCCAAACGAAACCAATTTGTTTTCTTGTTCGTTCTCCAAACAACACTAAGGAAACTGAAGACTATATCGGGGTAAACCTAATTTCTTAATAAAAACTCCCCTCGAAAATTGATTGAGTGGTTGCTTTGGGTGACCTTTTGCATAGATATGGCGTGCGCATTCTTGAAACTTGTGATCCTTTTTAATGTTCTCGCGAAGCCCTTTCGCAGCAAGCGGTAGGCGGATGCTCATACTCTGATGGATGTAACTGGATTGAATTGAGCTGAATTGGGCGTGTTGGAATATGGCGGGTTGCAATACTTCAGCTTTTGACGAGCGCGTTGGACTAGGTGCTACCCAAACGAGTGTAACTACTTGACGGGATTGATTTTTGTTAGCGATTATACGCAGTTTCATGTGAGTTAACTTCATCAAAATTCATAGACTATTAGTTTTATTCTGCCATAGAGATATGGAGAGCCGGCTAAAATGCAGACCAGGCGGCTTTTCCGAAACGAGTGTGACTTTTGGAACAGCTTTGAGAAGCGGTGGGTTACTCTTATTTGCAATTAATTTGGTCTGGTTAGTTGTGTGCAATACCGACGGAGATAAACATCTCAGCAGTTAGGGACTCCTCTGAGCAGTCAAACGCACGTAGTAAGGCTTTAGGTGCCTTAGTATTGTTGAACGGAAATTTAATGGGCGTTAGAGTTGACGGTGGTATGGACACCAAGGTGAAAGTGGGAGAGGCCGAAGGCTTAATTCATAGGCGCCCTCCTGTGTTGGTCCGTGTTGTTAACGTTTTATGTATCCTACCCTATTGCATGCAGAGAAGCTGGGTGATGTTTCTGCCACCAAGCAATACGCTTTTTTTTCATTTGACAGGTCATAAAAAATAACGTTTATGAAGTCTTTCAAATTCAACCTGCAAAATTTACGAAAGCAGGGAGAGCGCAGTCAGGCAAAAATGAAAGTTGTGGTAGCTGTGGTACAGGTTAAATTAAACAGAATGCATAATTGTCTGGTCGTGGCGAGAGCTATCGACTTCACGTCATTGTGTTTTCGGAAAAGTGTACTCCCCTCAACTTACGTTACTGACGGAGACGTGCTGATAAGCTTAAAATGAGATTTATCAAGAAGAGCCATCAGTTCTAAATCATCAAAAATGTAATTCTTGATGTAAGAAGTGGCAAGCAAGCAAGAAGTGTTGGGCAAACCGTACTATTAGAGTCAAAGGCCTTGCATTTTCCGTCCTTTGAAAGCATTCCCATTGAGTTGTAACTCAGTGACGTGAATGGGTTGAGGAGAAGCGAGCATCCTCCCACAATGGCCGCCTCGCACTGTCCAGTACGGACGGACATCATGGCTTGGTTGAGGGCAGACATGGTCGACGAGCAGGCTGTGTCGACTGTCAAGCTTGGGCCTGCGTTTGACATTGTTTCATGATGCTACGTAAAACCATTTTATTTGTCTGCAATGAGTTTGCACGTTCCTTCATGGGAGAGCCGCTCCCGCCGAACACAACGGTCAATAAAAAAATCGACGGAAATTCGGCAATTGTCTACTTATGCGTAACACTGTTATGCCGCTTGTCTAGTGTGTGAGCTCTTACAGATAGATCAGGGGTATGAGTAGCGAAAGTTGGTGTAATATTTTATTGTTTTTAAGTTTTAGTTTGTTTCTTTGGCCAATGATGTAAAATTTATATCAATTATAGCGATGAAGTTCCTTTCTTTGTTAATTATGTTTTTCCGAAGATAGAATGCAAGGCGTATAGTGCAGGGTTTTAAGTGAACACTGCGCTAATGTGAGGAATGGGAGTAGCGGATGGCTGGCGCACCACTGCAGCACGTGCGAGTGGGAAGGGGGGTGTGAAGCGATTTTCAAAAATGTGTTGTAATCAGGAAAACACAGAAAAAATAACTCGTTAAATCATAGAAGCAGATATGATAGATCGCTTAAAGCAAACTGCGTAAGTACGCCTTCTGTATCATTGTCCGAAAAAGAAATTTGTTTTTTACGAGATGTGTAAACGTGCGCATGCGCGATACTTCCTTGTGGTGAGAGCAAGTGTATAAAAGGGGTCCTTTCCGAAATACATTCTGTTGAAAGTTCGCGCTTGTGCTTGTGTATTCTCTCTTCGTCCTCGTCTTGGTAGCGCGTTTTATCTCATTATGTGTCACCAACAGGCCCAAACCTCGTCCCTCTTAGGGTTTTAAGGTTACGCTTACATTTATTTGTATCAGTTCCGAGGTTTTCTGTGCATTTCAAATTTAGTTGTTGTTTTCGGAGTACCCGTATTAGACGGATATTTTTATTTTGTCGGTTGTATTTTCGGGGTATTCTTTTTTTTTCAATTTTTCTTATTTTCTCGTTTCCCAAGTTCTCGTCGACCAATTATCTCTACGCTTTCGAAGCGATTAAAGGTGTTACTTCCGCCAAATCTGCAGCTTTGGCAAATGCGCTGCGTTACAGGGTTCACTCAATTTAGTATTTTTAACACGACAGTGTTTTTTCCCGATACACAAAGATTTCGCTGACGTCATATCCGTCACGGAAGTGACGCCAGTCCAACGAAGCAAGCGGCCTGTAAAGGGTGCACCCCCACACATGCTATTCTTGCAAGCAACCTTTGTACTAAAGAGTACGTTGTTTCGGGTTTTTATATTTTAATACAAAAGTGTTTTATGCCGCGATACCCCAGATTTCACTGACGTCATATCCGTCACGGAAATGACGCTAGCGCAACGAAGCGACCCGCCAGCAGAATGGCTATCACCAAGGACACCCACAAGACAGCCACCGACCCCGCCAAATCATGCTCACCTGCAGATTTCGCGAACATTTCACTTTCGTCTTTTACTGATTCCTGTGACAGAGGAATCAACCGCAGTTTTTTAAATCGTACTTCGAACGTTCTTTTACGAACTTTTTTGTATAGTCTCCGGTTTTGGCGGAAGTGTACATGATGCATATTGTTGATTTTCTCAGATCAGTTTTGTGAATTTCTTTCTAATTTTCTTTCTTTTCAATTTAAAAAATTCAAGTTCTCCTCGACTAACTTCTAAATTACGCTGTTACCAACAATTAAAGCTGTTACTTCCATACAAATCTGCATATTTTGTGTAAATGGTGGTGTTATATCGTCCTGGCTATGGCAGGTACTAGGCAAGAATCGGCGCAAAACGTTTTCGCCCACCTCCCTCGTTGGAATGCTGCATTTGATAGCATTCATTAAAAACCAAAGGAGCCAATGTAACCGTGCATAGAACCACCATGCATTGTCTTACCGTGAAATCCGAAGGCGTAGGATATTCGGCTGGAAAACATGGCAGGAGTGGAACCCAACATGACGAATCCACTTTTTTCGGTATTCGCGCTGTAGGCGAGGTTGTTTTCGGAGTACGAAGCGCCCACAAAGACGCCAACGTTGGCGTCCCACGCAGTGCGGCTGGGTCATAGCCGGCGTCTATGATAGCCCCGTACGTTGCCTCCAGCAGCATCCGTATTTTAGGGTCCAGAACACTGGCCTGCTCCGTGTGCACTCCAAGACTGGGCGTCGAACCTCGAAAGGTCGTTGATGTTTTCCCGTCCGGTTCGGACGCCCAGAATACCTGACAATCCGTGCCGGACCCAGCGCCAAAGCCATTTAATGATTTCGTATACGTTTACCATTCGAAGCGTGTCTTATGTAAATCATTTTTGCACCCTCAACATCATTTCAAGCGTGTTGTACTATCGTTCCGTAAAGACACGTTTATGTGAGGCCGGAAAAAAGGAAGGAAAGATTCTAAGGCGACTATCAACAGTTGATGCGATCTACAGCAGCTTCGCGGCAATTACGATTCCCAAGACACAGTACGAACCAAGTATGCTTTAAGGCATCCTTTCAAACAGAGGAAACAAGCCTGCACTTGTGCCTTGTGTGCGTGTGCGTGTATGTGGCCACAGCAGATGATCCTTCAAGTATTCATAGTAAGACATCGCATACGATTTCATGTGGACGTCTGTCATGTCTGAGTGGTCATGGTGCTGGTGTCGCAATGGTACGTATTTTATAAACTGGTCTTTTATTTCAAGTCCAATAATTTTTTTCCTCTCATGAGAGTTCACATAGACCGTAAAGCTTCAACGAAAAGCTCTAATTTACGCATCGTTGTCAGGGAAGATTTGTGGCTTGGTGCTTGTGACTCCTACTTTGGAAAGGGATAAGCTTGGCGTGGGCGATTCAAAAGTGGTCAATGTATCTTCTTTTCATGCCCTGTTCCTGGCGGGAAATGTAACGTGATTCCCACGGGGACCACACGCAGATGTACTAACGGTGGACACATGGCGACAGACGAACGCACGCCGGGCTGCGGGCAAAAAAGGCATTCTTTATACGAAACCATAGACAACTGTATCTGTACTTTCCGCAACCTTTCAGCAAGGCCGGGTATCTGGGTAATCTACCATACTATCGTTATATGTTGACGCAGTTGTTAACGCCAGGGGTGACATATAGATGGTTTTTTTACATTCAAGTATTCCGGACGCTTTGAGGGTGGTTCAATTAAGCTCAAGACGTGGCAACGGCAAAAAAGAAAAGTGGTATTGTTTTCAGTGGTTCTTTGGGATTTGTAGCATTAACATGTGCTTTCGATACAAATGCGCACGTTATTAAACGTAACACGATGTCACCTTTTGGTGAGAGAAAAAGTACAATTCCCAATGGTTGTAAACTGAGCGAATAGCACCAAGTGGTTGAACAGATTTGGACATCCCCCGCTGCTGACAGTTCCCACCATGTTCCTCGGATCTGGAGGCCGAAATATGTTCCATGATAGCCTAATGGGAAAACGCCTGCTCAGAATGAATGCAGGGACTAGATGCAAATTGTCAAGTAGTTTTGCCTGAGGTCTGAGAAGTGGTCACAATTAGGAGTGGGGGCAACGGAAATCAAACTGTGGTGATCTGCAATACAGCCTACCATTCTGCTTGCAAAGGAGGTCAAAGGTAGTGGACAACTTCTGACTAGCGGCAGTCTATCCCATTTGGCCTAAAATACTAATCAGTACTCACGACACTTAAAAAAACACTGATGAGAATCAGAAAGTTGGTTCCAAACAAAAGTAACCCCTTCTCGTAGCCATCGTACTGTTGATTCGGTTGCCTTAATTGTTGAGAAATTGCGAATCAAACAAACCATTTCTTTTAGATGCGACTGCATCTCATTCACTCGCCTTGTCCCTCCATACGGCGTTGTTGTTGTCCGTCCGCACCCCTCCCCCATTCTCCTCGCCGCGCGAGCTGCGCTCTCCGCCGCTCACCCCCTCTCCTCTCCGATAGCGAACACTCTCTCGCGAGGGACATTGGCTTGGCTTGGCTTGGATTGGATTGGATTGGATTTGGATTGGATTGGATTAAAGTGGATTGTGTTGGATTGTGTTGCGTCATAGCCGCGCCACGGTGCGTCATAGCCGTGGCAGGGGGTTCACGGCACGTTTCACGCGATGGGAGAATCAACCTAACGGAAACAACAACGGAACCCCCTATGCATCGCATCTACACAGGGGTTCCCGCGAGGGGAGGTGGGAGTAATTTTCTGAATTTTTCAAGCAGCGATTCCATGACGCAAGCAGCATCCGCTGTTTGCGTCACAATAAACAGTAAGCAAGCGAGGCAGCGGTGATGGGTAGCTGCATAGACGCAACCGAATTAAATGCTGCCACGCAGCAAGTGGTTTCGTCAGTTCCGGTAGCCATGTTTTCTCGAACTCTCACGTCCATTGCTGCTCAGAACCACTAAGCGAAATGTTTCTTCATAGGGCCCGCGATCAGTACCATGTTTTGTTAAAGGAAAACATATCGCCCTTTAGGTGTCGCGTGAAGGTTGGCGTCGAAGCAACCGCTAGTGCAAAGCCCCCGCACGCCTCCTCGCACAGCGGTACCGCCGCAAGTGCGCATGAGAAACGCCATCTGGCGGCAGCCAGGGATGACATTGCTTACGCCAGACGTTGGATACACTTGAAAATACTGAATTTGGCCAAAATAAGCGCTTCGGCTTTTTTTAGCTCAGCGAAAGCCCACAGAGGCTCGCAATAAAAGCAGCTATGTACACCGTACCGTACAAGGGTCACAGATTTATCTGACCGAGTATTGCACCAGGTATTGACCGTAACGGAACCGAACTTGTTGGCGCTTGTGATCACTGCGTCATGATATAATTTCTGACTTTCTTTTTGTTCCTCCACGTTCAAACATGACACCACAAAAAGTTCCAGCCAAGTTTTATAAAATTGTGAGGGCGTATTGTTAAAATATTTGTGACGTAATTTTAACCATTTCCTTGTAAGTTGCGCGGTATAGGCAGTGGCAGTGATACACGTCTTCACATTTTTGGCATTTTCTACCTTATTTAGAAAAGGTGCATCAAAAGTGCTATATTTATGTTCTCGGTGAGTTAATCGATCGATCTAGAGAAACTTGTATTTTGCCTGCAGTGTCCTTTTAACTGCGACTCAAATGTTGGGAAATATACCAAGTTAACGAGCAGATCAGCAGGCCACACGGCGAATTGGCGTTACAAGTCCACAAAATGTTTGGCCAATCAGTTGTGTTTGCGATAATCGTAAAACTAAGGTGGATTGCATCCTCTAATTCCAATGGCATTTCCAGAAAGATAGTTCATTACATTAGTTGAAACTGTTATGATGCATGCTCTGCTAACAATGCATCCCATTCTGAGTGAAAACGCATCGACTGTACGCACACGAAATATCAAGCAGCTATATCACAAGGCATACCCCGAGGCCAGCGTGTATCATCATCAGTGACAAAGTCCACGCCAGCGTACAACTTCTCTTTGAACTGGCTCAGATTGTCCGCTTGCGGAAAAAAGGCAGAGAAGCCACTGATCACAACGTCTGCAGGTGTCATTTTTTCCTGCAAAAAACGCATGGAAAATTAAGGAACGATTAATTTATAGATCTTTTGTTATTCGTGAGCACCCATTCCTTCTTCGTGAATATGGGGCTCGCAAACATGAGCGCTGCGATGTTTTTCATCACACCAAATGTACGAATAACTCTGGACTGGCGAGTGTTTACAGAGGATGAAGTTTATCACTTTATAGGTGTAGCCGTCCATTTTGGGAGGATTCTTCTATTTTAGCAAGTCAGTAAAGTTGTGCTACTTTTTCAGGAAGGGACTGTAGCTTTGGGTTCTTAACTTCTTACAGTAGGCGTCCAGAACCCTGGAGACGTGGAAACTGATTATTTAATATGTGGACTGCTTCAAAACAGAAAATTCACTATCATGCAAAGATATCGAGGACACATTTACATAAAGAAAAGTTATTTGTCTGGTAGGGCTAATTAACCTTCTTTTTAAACTAATTCGCGTGTACTGAATTGTAACATCGAAGCGCACCGTGTTTTGAACAATTACAAGCGACATGCGAGAACACCTTAGTTTCCAGCGCGTGCATGTGATCAGAGAATTTTACATTTAAACACAAACTTGTCTTACCAATTTTCAAGTTGCCCCGCGCAACAGCGACACCCTTCACTACAGCGCTTGCCGCCAATCTACAACGTATTCATCGATCATGATCTGGCATACTTCTTCTAGCTAATCAGATTCGTATGATACTTAGAATTTATTATCCACGAGCTTAAAGACAATGGCGCACAAATGTGAAAGGTTTTACAATTTCATGCAAATTTTCCTAGCTGCCCAATTTGCTTATTTTAGAAATGTACCACATTTGCAGGAAGCAACGATAAAGAAGATGCAAATTTTTGTTTAGCTAGGTTGCACTTGATGGAGCTTGCTGTCTAGAAAATGAGAGTTTTATTTTTTATTCCGGTACGAAAATGGTGTACTTCTGAAATAAGCAAAGCAGGCCGTTTGGAAATTTTTCAGGCTGAAAACTTTTGGCTTAGGATAACAATGGATTTTAATCCCCTAGGTCACGAATTAGCAAATGCCATAGGAATGTGAATAATGCAGCCCCGCCTAACTTCTCACTGAAAGTTTTGCCAATGCACGTAATATCTTGCTGCAAGAATTCTTTTCTCTGGTTACTCAGCAAATTCAGATTTTCTGATCTTCAATGCGCCTAGTTCGCCTAGCGTAGATCACGCCATATTAATAAGTCGCACCTACTCAATTCAACTCAGCTCTGCTCAATATGAAGTACTCCCTTATCTGAAGCCACCACCTGACACTTGCCGCGGGGTCATCCGCAGCCTAGACCCAGGCTCAACAATTGAGAACCTGTGACACCTTCACCACAAAGAAGACCCGCGTCCTCCGCTCACGCATGCTAGGCCAAACCCCTTCAGTTCTGCAGACATTCCAAGGTGCCTATGTTCTCTTCCTCATAAAGGTCAGAAGCCCTATGCTGCACTGCCGCCTGTTTCGGAGAATGGCTTATTTTGGAGAATGGTACAGAAGTCGGTCATCGGCAGGATGTCTGCCCACACCACGACAAACACGTCGGTTCTGGCTACGGCATTCTTAACTCCACATATGACCATCCGTTTAATGTTAATGCAGGCTATGTGACCTTGCCCTAATCACCTCTCTTAAAAAGACATTCCTGACACGCAAAGCCAACCCATCCTGCGGGAAAGCTGCGAGTTCCCATGCAGCCCGCGATTCCGAACACTACGACATGACTTAGCACGACTCACCGAGCTGGCGCCGCTACGAACTCAATGAGATGGGCAGGTAGAGTACAGACTCCAGCCGTAACTGTGGACGATATGGGCGGCATTTGGGATTTCGGATTACAATCTAGGGTTACGGGAGAAATTTGGGGCTTTCGCGACTTATTTAATTTAAAATATGGGGAAAGGCCATTTCGGTAAAGCTAACTGTATGTAAGAGTTGCACTATTTAAATTTGGTTTCGTCGGCAATCATATTGTGCCCGTATGGCACAAATGTATGAAATAAATATATAAGATATAACTTTTCTTATTATCTCAAAAGCATTGGAGGAATAAAGAAAGAACGTTTGATCGATGTTTTTTTGTTTCAAGGAGCCTTTGAGGGATTAATATGCTTACTCCTCAGCCACAGGTTTTTTCCGCAGCAAAGTGCCAAATGGGTTGCACCCAAAACGCGTTTGTTGATGTCCTCATGCACCGTATTTACTCGACTCTAACCACCCCATATTTCTCCCGATTGCAATGCCCAAAGTGAGGTGGGGAGCTCAGATTAGAAAAATATGAATTAACCTCCCCTCACACGGACGCGCACTTTTTTCAAGCGGTATGTCGACAAGACGTGCGCGAGAAATAATATTTCATTTGGAACACATTCAAGAGAAAAATTTGTACAGACGGTGGACCCACTGCTCACTTCTGGTACTCAGTCACTCCCACTACCACTGGAGTCCGTTGCACCGTTTGAGCCGCCGCTCTCTGTATCCCAAACAGGTCGTCTTGTGTTCCGTCGAAGTGGTTCGCAATTGAATACTTCAAAAATGACCTGGGGCCCAATTCTCTAAAACGAGAGGCCGTGGTTTGGAACGACTTGGTAGCGCCATGCAAATGCATGGTTTCTGGGGTTGGGACACCCCTTTGAGGTGTTGGGGGACAAGAATGGCCCTGCAGGAAAGTAGTGTGGCAAGGGCGCAAACCGACAAGCGAAATGAACGGGGGCAGTTAGTGTCCCTCTGCGCCTTTGCGGCAATGCTTTTCTGCATGGCCATTCTTGTCCCATAACACCTGAAAGCGGCGCCCCAACCCCAGAACACAAGCCTTTTCATGGTGCTACCCCGTCGTTTCAAAATAACGGCCTTTCGTTTTAGAGAGTTGGGCCCCTGGCCATCGACCTGCACCTACTTACGATGCCAGCCAGCACCAAAGGCAGACTGCCAACCAAACGAACACCACTCCCCAAGTAAGCTGGTCGGCCATTGTTGCACCACCACTCACTGCTCGTGCATCTTTTCCCCCCCTCCCCACACCCGCTGCGCCTGCCGCACCCACTATCACACCACCCCCCGATACCCTTATCAAGACGCTTCAAGCAGAAAATGCACTGCTGAAACAACAGCTCGAACAGACAGCACAACGCACCGCAACCCTCGAAAATCGCATCGAGCGGCTCCTAGCTCAAATGCAACAAATCACTCGGCAGCAATCACTAAGCACCCCAACTCCCCCAGCCGACACAAACCCAGAAACAGGATCCTTGACCTCTAGGCGCCTTAGTCGCCAGCACAAGCTCAGAGCCCTTGTCCGCCATCCCCCACGCTGCTGCACCGCATCAGTCGATCTCAGCCACTTAGAGCGCCTCATACGCGGCATTGGCGAACGCCTCGACGAACGCCTTAATAACCTGGATCACAGGCTACACTTGCTGGAGAAACTAAGAAGGCCAAAAAAGCACGCAAGAAGCCCATGAGGCGGCATTTACCCCCCGAACTGGGCGACACATCATCGACCCTCCAATCCGACCCATGACATGTAACAGAAAAGGCAAACCCCCATCCACGCTCACCCTGTGGCAATGGAACTGTCGGTCCTACCGCAACAAGCAGTCTACAACTTACCCACTACACGCAACAGCACAAACCCGACGTCATTGCATTGCAAGAAACAGATTCTGACACTGTTACTCTACTGCCGGCTACAACACACATGTCACCGGCCTTGGCTCACGCACCGCTATCCTGGTACAGTCAACCCAAACGGCCCAATCTCACACTTTGCCAACTGAAGATCGACTATGCATTTGTAGAAATTATTCCACGCAAGAAAAGTCAAGCCAGTCTATTTGTACATTAACGTATACAGCCCCCCAAACAAACCCCTTACCGGCATCGAAAACTCTTTAAAACCGTCCGGCAGCGCACGCGCGGACAAAAATAATCGTCCTTGGCGACTTCTCAATGCACAACATACGGCATGGGGATACCTAAAAGATACCAAGAAAGGCAAAACACTATATGAGGCAACACTTCAAGAACCTTCTGCATCTGTGCAACACTCCAGATCCTCCGACAAGAATTGGCAACAGCATCTCCCGAGACACCACCCCTGAACCTCACCTTCACATATCATATCAAGAGCGCCACGTGGACGCGACTTGACGAAACACTCGGCAGCGATCACCATATTATAAAACTGGAAATTGCGCACGCAAGACCCGCTAATCAACGCATCGGCACCGCCAGACTCACTAATTGGAAAGACTTTCGCGACGACACCCCGTGCGGACTCCATCACTAATCTAGATGACTGGGTCCAACGGTTACTTGACACGGCCAAGAAGCACACAAAAGACAATTGCTCTAACCGAAGAAACCCCAGCCACTGACGCACACCTGCTCCATCTTTGGGATGCCCGACAAGGCCTGCTTCGAAGGTGGAAAAGGAACAGAACAAATAAGAAACTTCGCATCCGCATCGCTCAAATCACAGCAGAGGCAGATGCGTAAGCCAACAAAACTGGGCTGAGTTCTGCAACCAACTTCAAGGCACGCTCGGCCACCCGCCTGCACCTGGCACTTACTCCGATCTTTATTAGGCAGCAAGGAATCCAAATCCACCACCCAACACCATCTGAAGCGCCTGATACATAATTACCAGGGTACAGAATCCGATTTATGCGAGAGCTTCAGCAACCGCTTCAAGCACCCATTACGCTACTACTCTGACACTTCCGTCATACACGGGAAAACCCAATCCAGATATGGACGCACCTTTTATCGAAGCAGCCGTTCATCATCTAACCCGCAACACAGCCCCAGGAAAAGACTGGATTCCTAACAAGCTCCTCCGCAACCTTGATTACATTGCCCTTGAAAAGCTTTTTGGACTTTATCACTCCCATTTGGCAGGCTGGAACCCTCCCCCCACAGTGGAAGCACGCCGAAATCAACCCTCATACCCAAGCCAACAAACCACTCATTACAAAGAAACCTCCGTCCCATCTCTCTCACTTCATGTGGCGGAAAACTGTTTGAGCACATGGTGCACACAGACTATCACCCCACATCGACTTACACCCCACAGCGAGAGAACGGGTACTTCCACAATACAATGTACGGCTTTCGCCCCCACTTATCGGCCCAGGACATCCTACTTCAAATTAAAGACGACGTTCTAGAACACCCTGAACAATCAGAGCAAAAAATCAATCCTAGCCCTAGATATCAAAGGGGCATTTGATAACGTAACGCATCATGCTATCTTGCAAGGTCTTGCCTCTACCAACTGCGGCGAACGTACATTTTCCTACATCGCTTGCTTTCTGACCAACCGCACGGCAACGATAGGCATTGGGCCATCTCCGTTCCGACCCATTTGCAATGGCACCCAAGGAGAACCCCACAAGGATCCGTCGTTTCACCATTGCTATTCTAACTTAGCTATGAAAGATTTGCCGCCGCTCCTCGCAGCAATCCCAATTTACGCCCATGCACTTTACGCTGACGACCTCACTTGTGGGTCCCACCGGCTGCACTGGCGTCCAACAAGACGCCTTCAGGAAGCAATACACGTCACTCAAACATACCTCCGAGCTCGTGGACTTGGAATGCGCCCCAGAGAAGTCCGCCCTCCTCACGCTCTGTGCCCAGCACTTACAAAAAACGAACGGACCAATCCCCGATCCGGAATATTAACGATCAACAACCTCGCAGTACCTACAGTTCCCAACCTTCGCATACTCGGTCTCAACATACCCAAAAATGGAAGCGGCTCTCACAACCTTACCTGCATTAAAACGCACCCTCACACAACTAACGCACCTCGTACGGACGCATCGCCCACCGGCCGCTAACGGCCTTCAGGGAGAAGGACACTCTGAGAATAACTCAAGCAATATTGATCAGTCGTCTGAATTACGGCACAACCATACCTGGCTCTCAAAATCCGTCGAAAACGAAAACTCAACACTTTTATCCGCCAAGCCTACAAAACTCGCCCTTGGCCTACCCCCCTCAACATCCACGCGCAAAAGTTGCTCCCAACTAGGGTACACAACACTTTGGAAGAATTGCACAGGGCTCATCGTTGTTCCCAAATCACCCGTCTCAAGCTGTAACACCTACCGGAAGAGACACCCTTACACGCCTTGGATACCCGGTACCGCCCCCAAAGAAGACAGCCCCAACGTGTCCCCCTCACATCCGTCAACACATTCTGTGTAGCTCCCGTGCCGCGAAATATGCACCCCCTTACAACAAAGCACGCCGCAAAGCACGGGGTGATGCACTAGTTACGAAGAAGCACGCCGGGAACCCTACGACACGCTACACGGACGCTGCACGCTACACCCGCAAACCCGCTTACGCAGGTCACGGTTATAGACCACCAGGGAACCGAGGTCACAGCCGCCACAATATCCACCACCTCTACAAACGCCGCTGAGGGAAATCGCCATTCGCCCTAGCAGCCACAACACATAGCGAATACGTTACAGTCATTACGGACTCGCAAGTAGCATGCCGCAACTACCAGCTCGGCCCCGCATATCACCCTTCGCCCTCAAGATCCTGAATGCCATCCCGCAGCTACCCGACATTATATCGTTTGGGCCCCTGGACACGAGTCTCTCGACGGAAAGAGGGCGGCACACGCCGCTGCCCGCGTACACACCCTCCGGGCTATTTTCCGAAGAGAGCCAAGACACGGAGAAGGCCCCCCACACACTGAATGGCTACGCGGACATTCTCGCTCACTTCAGACACGAGCGCCAGCAGTTCCCTCCACCCAACTCCCACCTTTCCAGAGCCGAAGCGACCACACTCCGCCGGCTACAGACCCAACTCCTACCCGCACTGTACCCTTCTCCACCATATCTACCCCACCCAGTATTATAGTACCTGCAACTTTTGCCCCCAACCAGGCACCCTGTACCATCTGGTCTGGGAGTGCCAACAATCCCCATCCTCACACCCAATCCCCGTCCCACGTACGAGCAGTGGGTGGACCGGCTGTCCAGCTCGGACCTCTCGACCCAGCGCATGCTGATAGAGGAGGGCACGAGCAGCCAGCAAGGACCAGGGCATCCCGGACTAGCGGACGCCCCCCACCGGTGATGCTCTCACCATCCTGCACCATTAAGCTCCAAATTAAAGATGTTTTATCCTCTCTGGCCACAACATCAACTTGAACCCGCTAACACGCTGCCGAAATTGGTGTTGGTCTTGTTGGTACATAATTTGAAGAACGGTGAAACCCAGCCTTGAAGACACGTACACGAGGAGAGAGTGAGACAACACACACGCTGGGCAACACACACCCAGAGTGTGTGTTGTCATACTCTCTCCTCGTGTACGCGTCTTCAAGGCTGGGTTTCACCGTTCTTCAAAGTCTACACCTCGCGATGGTTGCTTCGAAAAAGGGGTGGGGGGGCTAAGATTCGCATGCAGACATTTCTTTCCAAGTTTTTTTCTAAATGTAGGGGAAGGTGCTTAGATCGGAGAGTGCTTCGAATCGCAAAAATACGGTACTCTTGCGTAAAATGCAGAAAAATGTGTTCTCACCCACGCGTAGATTATATTCAAGATTCAAGCCTGCTTCAACTAGACAATAACTTGCGTCGGCGTGCTCTGCGATTCCGAGAATCCAAATTGGGGAAAACTCCTTCATTCAGAAGAACAGCGCCAATAATAATGGCTCCGTAGAGTTTTAGCCTATCGTTTTATATGGAAGCAAACCACGACATTAGTTACGGCCAGCTTTCACAATAACACGTGCAGTGTGCAAAACGGTATGCAGGCGAGCTGGAGCGCCTCGAAAGCAAATGAAAACAAGCGAATCACTTTGGCGAACAGTCACTCAAATGGCAGGTCTGCAGTGTACAGTGTATTATGCGTTTAGGTATGCAGCACATGCTAATGTTTCGGTGTCAGTAACCCTGGAAACATTGACACATAGAACCCCCAGGTTGTTTTTCACGCTCTGAATCATAGGCGTAGAGTTTTAATTTTCCCGTAGGGGGCATGGACATATTGAGCAACCCATTCGGTCACCCCATATATATATATATATATATATATATATATATATATATATATATATATATATATATATAGACAGAATAATGGTTGGCAGTCAAGAAAACCTCGGAAAGCAAAGGGGGCAATGCGGTAGGTCATAGACACAAATGAAGAATGTTTTCAGTCAGAATTTTTCACCACTTTCTTTCTGACTCAAAAAATTTTTCATTTGTTTCTATGACCTACCGCATTCCCCCTTTGCTTTCCGAGGTTTTCTTGACTGCCAAACATTATTCTGTTTTAATTCACCGAGCCCCTCATTTCCCATTTTGATTCGCTACATGCATAGCGAGGGCCTCTGTTCTGGCAGTCTTGGTGCCAAAGGTAGCTTAAGAGGGTTCAACGCTGGTCGACCACTCTCGCCCGGGGGTTAAAAAAGAAGGTCCCCTTGACCCCGAGTAGTCCGAGTTGCCATCCGCGTGGCCTCGTCGCCTGGCCGTTTGGCCAGAACTGTGTCCGTGGGTGTCGGAAGTTCTCTCCCAAAGGTGAGAAAGGCCGGCGTGAAGCCGGTTCGAGTGCGGATTCTCTCTCGTGCGCAAAGCGAAGGAGATGGCATTCAGGTGTTCATCCAGTCCCGGTGGGTGCACGCGTAGGCCCCGAGGAGTGGTTTCACATCCCGGTTTCTGCGCTCTGTCACGTTGGACTGGGGGTGGTGGCATGATGTGGTTTGCTGCCTGAACCCATGACGGCGCACGCATCCCGAAACACCTTCGAGGTGAAATACGTGGCGTTGTGGGTGATCAGCTGCTTGGGAAAGCCGTAGCGACAAAACATCTAGGACAGCCTTTGCAGGGTTTCCTGCGCCGTCGCCTTGCGCAGCGGGTAGATTTCTGCGAGCCCGCTGAAGTGGCATGTCACCACCAGTACGTACTTGTACCCTCGTTTGCTGCGGGGCAGAGGGCCCATCAGATCGCACTCCAGGATTACCCATGGCTTCGTGCTTACTATGGGCTGCAGGAGGCCGGTGGCTTGCGCTCCTGGCAGACGTGGCACGTACGTACATACTTGCACACCTGGGCTTTCATGCCTGCCAGGTAGCGTACCCCGAAAAGCCTTTTGCCATGTATTTGGTGCGCTACCGTGACCGTCTGCGTCGTGATAGTGCTGCAGCGCAGCCCGTCGGAGTCGCGTATGCCGGTTTCGGCGATGCATCACCCACGAAAGGGAGAAGAGGAGGAGTGCGAGAGGGAAAGGCGAAGGGTTGCGGGGCTGTTCTGCCGGCGCACACACTCCCCGCTCTTGGCCCGGCGGCCGGCCGGCAGTGAATACCCATTTCTTTCCTCCATGTGAAGCGGCAAGTGTTTCATTCGCGCGTTGGATTTCGCCTTCTGGGATGGCTGCGCTGTTACTTCAACCACACTCTAGATCTGTATATTTTAACGAAGTTAAAAATGCTTCAACTGTGTCTGTGTTGGATTTCGCGTCCGCTTGTGATACCCACCTCTGTGCATTTCGAAGTGCTTCAACCGGGTCGTTAAGTTTTACGCTGCAACAGTGTTCTAGGTAATATTACCTAAATACTTTGTAATCCGTGCTGTTTTGCAATCGCAGTGTAGCATTCGCAAATCGTCGCGTGAACGGTTGCTACGCAAGCGTGCATCCACAGTTCACCCTGTGATCGGCCGCCGCTGTGAAAGTCAACCTTTATTATGAATGAATTCCTGGAGTGTGACAATAGAAATTTAGGCCTAATGCCCCATAAAGTTGGGCCTAAGTCACGCTGGGAATACGCGATAGTATAATCACTTGTAGCCCACCTTGAACATGTTGGTACTCAGATTTTCGACGATTGCTTTCAACCTTGTCACGATGGTTTGCACTTTGTGCCCTGCTGCTTTTTATGCGATCGCACAAACAACCGGGTTGCTTATTTTGTTTTTTTCTTTATCGTATCTAGCGCTCCGCCCAGACGAAACGCGCACTAAAGTTTTGCCCAGCCAGAATTAGAACTGTCAAATACTCCTGCTCTGATCTTCGCCTCTTAGATTTAGACACGCAGGACTACCTTTGCACCGCCTCCTCTTCGCGATCGTGTGTTCACGGGTCTTTTTCTTTTTGCTTGCAAGCCCCAATGGTGCTAGCACCACATTTATTTGCGAGTTGGACTATGAAGCCTCCACTGATGACTTACGTTTGTCCCACACACACTGACCAAAACAAGCTACAAGGGGCTTTTGGTATCCAGTATTCTTACGCTGGAGCATGCTTCAAGGCATGTGATCACAAAAGCACTTAAGTTTACAGCAAATACAGGTTCTCAAATTGACTGAAAAACTGAAACATAACATTAAGCCTTATAAATATTTACCTAGTATGTGTGCTAGTTCTGCATCAATTGCTAAAAAAAAAACCCGCAACACATGCTAATGAACTGATCATAAAAAAGTGACGTAGTGAATAGTAAATCTGTCTGCTGAAAACAATTTTTAATAAATATAGATTACATGTTGCAATGTATGGGCATATGAAACAGCAGAAACCAAGTCCCAAAGCTCGAAAATTCTTTATTAAATGCTTTATAACCTCAAATATACATACAACATTTTACGTGCCCATCACGGTTTAGGCCAGGAACATCTTGGCTCAAAACTTTCCACAATTTCTCAGTCAGCACCTGCAACACCAAAAGAAACAAATAAACGCTTCCTTTTACAACCACACCGCAAACGTCAAGTGAATCTAAATTCACAATTGATGGTGTATTTTGTCCCATATATGGCTACATTAATATGTACACAAAAGTTAGTTTAGCCTGCTTTTGAACTATTCTAACTGCTTATTCTGAATTTTTTTTCTACGTGACACCAGAGATCCTTTGCTGATGCAGTCTTGTGTCTAAAACCTGCTTTAGTCCCTTCACACCAAACGGTATTTTTTGACTTTTTTGAGAATTTGTACAAGGCCAAATAATGGCTTACACTAGTAGGATTAAAGTTCTGAGCTAGACTGCTTTGATCTCTGATCTCGTTAACAAACTGCACTGCCTTTCCCAATAGCTAAGCAGGTGCTTACAGTGTATCTGACAGAACAGCTGTCACGCAATGGCCATACAGGACAACTGGGTCGGTTTATCAGTCAGGAATTATATGAGGGGGCACTAGGCTGAGCCCAACTCATCGCACCACTGCTAGCAAAAACAAAGTGGAAAAAGATTCTATTTCGGGGGTTGTAGTTGCCGAGGCCACTCTTGGGCTATGAAGCGTGACACAGTGCTAGGTTCGATTACACGTTAATCCTGACATTTGGGTATCTTAACTCGCACTGAAATCTCCACACACGGGCGTTTTCGATTTTTTTCTTTTGCCTTCACTAAAAAAAAGAAAGGAAAGAAAAAGTCCTTGGGCTCAGCTGCACAATGCTTTAGGAACTGCGGCTGCTGCTCAGGCACAAGTTGGAGCCATTACTTGACTAGGCACAAATCCTCAAGAGTTGAAAACTGATTTCAGCGCAAAGCGGCAAAACAGCACTTTATTAAAAACAAGAGAAGTGGGAAAGACCTTATAACAAACACGCGCTAAAGAACGACCTCTTTTGAATAAACACAGTGTCACTTTGTAAATCGTCAATGCCTGGATAGCATATCCTTCATGCACAAGTATACTTAGTTGCTCCTTTAGACCGAACAACGATGGCCAGAAGAAGTCAGGCTGCTGCCTTGCACGCCTTGTACTTGCTGCTTCGCCTTAATATTACCATAAGTTAGGAGCCAAGTATCTGAAAATACCCATCTGTTTGATGCTTTGAACGTGCCATGTAGGTGTTGTCCGTGCAGTAATCCTCATTGGACGACGAGAACGAATGCAAATTAAATGACTCGCGAGCGAAAAATGACGTTACCAAAGTTGATCAGTTCGCTACTCTGGCACCGCTTTACCATTGAGCCAATGCTGTGGACTTGTTTGTAAACAACCTGTAATTTCTCTGCGCCACGTAACATCATTGATAGTGGTTGCGGACTGAAGTAGCGTAGAAAACCGGGCTAGTTGGTGCAAGATTCATCTTCGCAGCGCACAAATAACGGGACAAAAAGGAGGATAACACTGGACAACCACTGAACCAAAACCTGAATTTTTATTGAAGAGACAAATATAAAGCCATCGAAGGTATAAAACAAAGATAAAAACATGACACATGAACCCCACTATAAGCAACTGTACAGACAAAGCTCTCAAGTACTGCTCTCTTCAAGATACGCCAATTCTGCATCTAAAAGTGCTAAAGACGAGCGCTAACACACGAAGTCAGACATTTTTCGAATTTTATGTGCTTCCACTATACTTCCCTCACCTTTTGTTCATCGTGCGAGAACAGTACCGTTGTATCATGAAGGAAAAGCGTACAACCACAATCTTTGCAATGGGTGGGAAGAGGGCCAGAAGGCACTCGGTGAACTGGCCAACATCAAAGCGACCACAATTGAAAGGAATGCAATAAACCACGTTTAATCTATAAGGAACAACCTGTTTCTCATGTTTCACACACCACAGCTGTTTGCTCGGCCCTTATTACTAATATTCTTTTCGATGGCGGGACAGCTGCAGTTTAACTTAATTTTGGCTGAAAACACCACATTGATGTTATATCTGCTCCCCACTTCTTTCAAGCGGTGAGATACATCGTGCAGGTACGAGATTACAACTATCTTTTCCTTCACAACATCACAAGCAGGAGACAAGTTTTCTTCACCAAATCCAACAACTGAAGACAGGCCGACCCAATGACTTCCGTCACCGTAGCCAGCATTTTTGGGTCCAACTAACTGTTCACCAAAGCTAGACTCAATTAGGTGAAAAACAAGACTGAAAACAAAACAAGATGGCTGACCTGAGGCAGTTGACAACAATCCCATATTTTGCAATCCTAGAACGTGCTGATGAAGAGTTCAGTAAAGGCTTCTTCGATCGCGGGGCTATAGAGCCAACATACATGATTCTGCTCGAATTTTAACAACATGTCCAAAAACTGGATTGTTCTTTTCGTTCAGCGCCTTGGACATAAAGGTCAGCCTAAATGCGTGACGTTTGAATGCTTTTAAAAATGTCTACCATTTTTCTTGTAGGGTCATAGTTTCCACAAAGTACTAGGTAATCGTCAACATACATGAAAATTTTAATTGCCAAACCCTCCAAGTCACGTTCCAATACACGGTCAACATGAGCCAAGAAAATGTCACTAACAAGGTGAGGAACTTTAGAACGTCTACAGATTCCAGATCTCTGCACAAAGACACTGTCACACCATCCTACAATAGTTGATGCTAAGTAGAAACGCAGAAGCTCCAAAAAGGATTCCACGGAAATCCCGCAACTTTGCATAAACTTAACCTCGCCGTTGTAGACGGTGATACACTCTTTCACAGAGACCAAAACTTGTTCATGCGGAAGGGAGTAGAAAAGGTTTCCAGCGTCAATGCTGAAAGCAGAGCACCAGCCTGGATTACTGCGCGCACAGTAACCTCATTTGTGTGCTGTGAAGATGAAGAGGCTTGCGCAGCGTGCCCTATCCTGGTCCTCTTGCATTGCAACATCTGCTACCTCAAACACGGAGCTGCGCAGTGGACGCAGGTCGGCACAGAAATTTTGGCACTCGATGGAGCCCTCTGGCCGACTATGCCACTTATGGTCGTCTCCCATCCCTGCGACCGCAGCACCTTCTGCGGCACTGACGTTGATGACTGGATAAGCACCTACGAGAGTGCGAAGCGCTCATAACAGATGGGATGCAACCTTGGGGGCTGGCCAACGTAATATTTTACCTCAAGGGCCCAGCCAGACTATTGTTGGTTTGAGACACACGAAGCAGACCTGACAAGCTGGGAAACCTGCAAATTGACATTACGTGAGCTGTTCGGAAAAGCTTGTTGGCCACCAACTAGCCGCGAAGGAACTTTCTTCCCATGCCAAAACCTCGATGGAGTCGTCCGTCGCCTATATTCAGGATGGTGTTGCTCTGTGTCACAAGAGAGATGCCGACACGTCAGAAACTGGCAAAGTAGGCCATGTGCAGAAAGGAATTGCTGATGGCGCTTTCAACCTGCTTGTTTATAAGGACTTGCACCAGCACAGACGGCATCATTACAGAGTGCAGACCGTTTTAAACATCTTGAAAAGGCCTCCGCAGCCTCTGGAAAATGTTTCTTTGGTTATCAACGTAACTAGTTGATGCATTTCTTTTTGTTATTCCCCCCACTGTAATGCCAACAGGCGCTGTGGGTACCAAATAAAGTAACAAAGAAACAAGCGAAAGCTCACTGTATTGCCCTACAGTTCACTCGACTGCCTAACACGGGTCCCACATCCTATTACGAGTATACCACTCCACTGGAATGTGCCCTTCTTTGTTCGACGACTTAATGAAAATAGTACGCCGTGAGCTGGAGGCTACGGCTACGGCTGCCCTACTAGCCCCGACCCGTGAATGAACGTCACCTTCCATCTCCCTAATCCATGCGATATACAGCAAGAGCTCGCAAGCCACACCATTCCACGCATTTGCTCTGTAGCTCACCCGAAAAACGCTTTCACTGTTCCTCGTGTCTTAACTGGTCCCCCACCAATATGCCCCACGCCATTTCAGACACAAAATTCCGAAGAGTGGAGTACTCCTGAAAACAAGCCAATATGCTTCCATGCTGTCACGGTGGGCATGTGGCCCGCTACCAGCTTTCGACATTGCCACGCTAAGCCTTCCGCCTCACCACAAGACTAATCAATGCAGCTCAAGGAGGTAATACTGCACCTGTGACCTGGACGACAGATCTTCTATTAACCAAGGAGTCTAAGCCCAATTTACTAGACGTTACTGTTGATGGTGTTGCAGCCCAGGCTCTCACTGACACAAATGCTCACATCTCTGTAATCAAGCTTAACCCTCCGCTGGCATCTCCGCAAAGTTCTGACGCCACCCATGCAAACATTTGTTCGAGTTGCCAATGAGAGCACACCTTCAATTGCCGGAATGCGTACCGCCTGAATATGGATTGCCGACCACGATAGTGTTGCTCTCTTCACCGTCCTTGAAAAATGCCCCCATGACATTATCCTCGGCGGTCGATTTTTTCTCGAACCGCTCTCATTGACCTGTTCTGTGGGACTTCTCTCTTTTGAATTTCCATTCTGCAAAAATGCTCAAAAGCACCGTTCTCGTTCCACAGATTATGTCCATTTGCTGTCAAATGCTGTAAACATACATGCCCCTGTGATCAAGCCCACCCGTTTCTTCTCACAGTTATTTCTCACCACATTGTTCGACAAGCCAAGCGGAAGCTACTACAAGCACGTATCCTTGAGTGCCGCCAGAAGCTACGAGCTTTGGAGAAGCAAACCTTCTTTGCACGGCCGGCAACTTGAGTATCTTATTCCTGAGGACTTCCAGATGTGCAGCTGCACGCAAACTTCACCCGCTAGCATGGAGAAGGCCGTCATAGAACGTCGCAAGAGAGGAAACTGCAAGCACTCCGGCCGGACGTGCAACAATGCACCAAGAGGTCATCAACCTATCTCCGTACACACCGGACGAAGAGGAGGCTAAGTTTTGTCCCATGGTGTGAATTTTAACACGGAAGCACCCCCGGAGCCAGGAAAAGGTGATTTGTGCAGTCGAACGCGGCGTCGGCCAGCTTCCCTCTAAAGTACGGCAAGAAGCGCGCACCCGTGCTATTGGTGTGCTCTTGGTTTGCGAAGACATTGTGCAAGACTGCATTTATCGGTAGCGGAGAGGCAAGCCATCGGAGCCTGCGAATAACAGCAGTATCGCAATCCTTCCTGCTGACAAAGGCAATGCCAGCGGTCTTGCTAGATAGCAGTGACTACCAGCACGAAGATGTTGGCCTTCTCGAAGACCAGCAGACATACGCTCCTCTAGCCCGTGACCCAACTAGCAGGTTACAGTCCAAGCTTCAAGAACTGCTAACCAGGCTTTTAAAGCTAGTCCCTCCGCACCACAAGGGCCTACTACAGGTTACTGTGCACGAACGGTTCAGCACCCGGCAATCTACGGTCTGCCTAAAATCCACAAGCCTGCCGTTCCTCTTCGGCCTATCGTCGACTTCTCGAGGTCACCGCTCTAACCGACTATCAGGCTACCTTCACCAAGTGTTGAGCCCTCTATCCGGTAAGACGCCCACGCACGTCGGAAACTCGTCCTCTTTGTTTCGAAGCTGAAGGACGTAACTCTAACTGAAGACGACGTCATGGTTTCGTTCGACGTCAAGTCTCTTTTCACTAGTGTCCCAGTGGATCTGGCAGTAGTCCATGTGCGAAGAAGCACTAAACGCGGACATTAGTCCTTCCCGAATCGCACTCCCTTTGACGTCCCCGAGCTCTGCGAGTTGCTTATGTTTTGTCTGAGCAACACCTATTTCTCTTACGGGGGAAGCCCCTATCAGCAGACCCATGGCACGGCGATGGGTGCGTCCATATCAGTTACTACGGCCAATCTAGTTTGGAGGCTTTAGAGGGGAAGGTATTGGCAACCTTCACACCGGCACCGAGGTTTTTCTGCCGCTATGTCGACGACTGTTTTTGTATTTTAAACAGCAAGATGTCCCATGTCTTCTGGACAGCCTCAACGCCAGAATGTGCATATACAGTTCACCGTGGAGTTCGAGCAGGACAACATGCTTCCCTTTTTTGGATGTTTTGTTCGCCGCGATGCGGGCGCTCTCTCCTTCTCAGTGTACAGGAAGCGCCACACACACAGGTCGTTACCCCAGTTTTTGAATCTTGCCACCCTCTCGGCCACAAGACATCCGTTGTGTCGTCCTTGATAAAGCCGCACCGTACGCATCTGCTCAGATGACAGTGCACTGAAACGTGAATTAGGAACGATTCCGCCGCGAAGTAATCGCCCAATGGCTACCCTAAGCGACTTATTTGCCAGAACCAAGAATAAGATACTACGAGCCAGAATGGCCAACAAACAGGACATTACGAGCACGCGCAGCCATCCCCTACGTCCCAGGAATAAGCGAAGCATTGTTGCACGTCTTTTCAAATACGGACATGCGCATTGCCCATGTAACCGACCAGCAAGCTCCGCGACGACTGAAAGAGCACCAACGTGATGTAGAAATCATAATCACATGACGAATACCATTGCCATTGCGGAGCACGCGCACAAACATTCCCACAAGATTGACTGGGAGAACCCGCTAATTTTAGCTAAGGAAAAGAACACATCATCTTCGGCGTCTGCTAGAGTCATTTTTATCCAATCAACGCCAGCCGCAATGAACCGGTACGGATGGGACTTTGCCTCCCGTCTACGCAGTGCTCTCTACGTCATGTGCTGCCTATATATTGACGACGACGGCTTGTCTTACGTAGGTGAACAAGGGACCCGTATGTGGTTCCGAAACGTCAATATATTTTTATTCTTGGTCAGTGTTCGCTTTTCTTTTGCAAGTTATTATATGGTCTCCCTATTACAGACGCGCTGCTTCTGTGAAACGTCACTCTGCCACACATCATCATTACTGTGGTAGAGAACCAAACCTGCCTTCCCTTTCAGTTTTTCAACTTCAGTTTCACACCTCAAGTCCTTCCCAAGGGGATTTCGCTTGCAATGCTGTGCCCTTTCTGGCATGAATGCTAGCACTCCCTGCAGATTTACCCTCCTGCAGTGCAGGCGTCCCATCAAGCACCATCAATCAAGGCAGTGGCTGCTTCAGACCTCCCACCGGATCATACCGCCGATCTCCCTCATCTTCTGGATTCCTGCAAGGACATCTTCGACTTAGACAACCATCCACCAACTCAAACGTCTGCAGTCACCCATCATATCAACACCAACGATGCTTCACTAGTGTACGGTGGCCCTATTGCGTATCACTTGCTGAACGACTCGTCATCCAAAAGGTAAAAAAAAAATGCTCAGTAAGGATACAGTCGAAACCATCTTCCAGTCTGTGGGTGTCTCCAGTCGTGTTGGTCAGAGAAAAAAGATGGGACGTAGTGCTTCTAGATGGATTATGCAAACTTAACTATTATGAAGGAAGGCCTTATACAGTGGGATCTCATTGATACAATTCTGCATATTACGTTTTTCTTTCATTTCCAAGCCAAATCCCTTAGAAATAATGCATTTTCGTGCATTTGATACGACCACATTTTTGCTAAAAATTGGATGGCACGACCACGAAAGTGAACCTTGACCATTTTTAGAACCTTACATTTATTCTTCGGTATACTAGCTCAAACCCCATGTCAACAACCCATGACCTGCATGGCAGCGCCGGTTCTGCGACAAAACACTGCTGCCGGGGCGTGGGCGCTCTGTTCAATGAGGATGATATGTGAGGCGAGGCACTGTGCCATCTAGTGAAACATATCATAATCACAGAGTTTCTCAGTTTGATCATAATCGAGGAAGAAGGTTCCAATGCTCTTGGCAGGCGACGACTTCCCTCCCCAACTTCTCGCCATGCTCTGTGCTTCCCGCTCCGTTCTTTGTTCTCTTTCTGCGCTGTTCCTGTGTTCGGTGGTGTTGCTTATGAGGCTATTTTTGTTCTTGTTCTATTTGACTAGTCTTGTTCTCCTTAGGCTGCCTTGTTGCTGTGCGGGGTGTGCTGCCAGGCTTGTGGCAATGTCGAGGAAACGGAAGGCACTCAGTATAAAAAGAAAAAGTGGAAATTGTACAGAAATTGGAAGAAAACCCGAAGAGGAAATGCGTGGATTTGGCACACAAGCTCGGTTTGCCAGTGTCAACGCTCAACAATTGCCGGTCAGCAAGAGGAACTTCAAAAGAATCTGCAAGTTTCCGGCCCTGATGCGAAACAAGCACAAGGTGCGAAGCATGACCAAATGGAAGACATCCTGCTCACATGGTGGGAGGAAGGAAGTTAGAGCGGCAGGATGAAGCCGCAGGTCAGTACAGGTCAGTCACTACACTAAAAGTTGACAACACTGCGCTCTCCTTGGGCATTGAGGACTCCAAAGCGTCTGGTGGCTGGCTTCACCAATTCAAGGCACAACGTGAAGTGTCATACAGAACAGCATCCGCGCAAGTGAAAAATACCAGCAGCTTTTTTTTAATTTTTACATTTCCGGAGAATTTTCTCCCCGACTTCGAAAAGAAAGTGCAGCACAAATTTACCAGCTACTCCACTGTTGCTCAATAAAATTGAGTTGCTGACGGAGAATGCAGATTTTTCTCCTTTTTTTTAACAAACTCTTTGGATAATTATACGATTTTCACATAATGCTTTTTATTTCCCGGTTCCCCTGAAAAACGTATCAACGAGATTTCACTGTACATGATACATAGACAAGATGTGGCTGGCAACTTGTGAAGGGAGGTAACTTCGTGCAACCAAAGCCTGATTAGTCATGCTAATTCCTCCATATTTCAATATGGTCTAACACCAGCTACCCCACTTCGGCAGAGCCAGTGGGGGGAACATTTCAACACTACTGTCACTGTGTACTGCAGAACGAACATCCATCCCGCATTTAAAAACCCTGCATACGAAGCGCATCGCGCAAAGTTGTTCTATGGCCACTGAATGTCCTCGCTGAATGTCAAGGAAGCGTCCTCACCGACGCGCTTTGGCGTCGTCTATCAGCGGATTCGTATGTATACAAGCGTTTACAGCAAGAACGGTAAATATATTACTACGCCCTTCAAGCACATGTCGGCAAAATGCGATTACTTCGCCGCGGTCGCAGGAGTGAGCCGCACAGTAGAGAACACAGTCGTAGCATACTAGCAGGAATGAACGCATCGTACGGCTTCTTCCACGTTTCGTCACCCCGTGACTACAGTTTACCTCAACACCAATTTATAACGCACGCCCTTAAAGAGCTTACACTCTAAAAAGCGCTACAACCTTTCTGGTAACCTTGAGTGAATGTAAAAGCGTAGCCACCGCGCACATCACGTCGTGCTTAGCCGACTTCAATGCGAACGCGGTCGTCGACGCGGCTACGTGAACGTACCGCTGACAGCCTCAAGGAAAGTGTATTTGGGGGCTCTAGAACAACGTATTTAAATTTAGCCCATGTTTGCGAATAACAAATGATTCCTTGAGTGCTTTAGTTACATTGTCATTCAGAATGTGCCTAGCCAGTTATGTCCAACATACGGAGAGCGCACGGCGTTTGCAGTACACGGACAGGTATATAATTACCCGTCCCTCTTGACCAGCCCTTAAAAAATATCTTACCCTTCGTTTATGACGCAAAAGATGCCGAGGAGAAAGCAGCAGGTTTCGTTATCTACAAGAAATCGATGCTGGCTTGCGCTTTGAATCTCGTACACAACAGGCAAGTGGCTTCGGCTTGACATGGCTTGACCAGTGTTGCTTTTGCCTTTGAAAATTAAATAAACTAAAATCCTCTGTTACTTTACACTCTGTTCTCCGCAAAAATCATTCCGAGCCGTCACAATAGCGGCTTGCTGCGCGGCTGTATTTGGCTGGTGAAAAGGGGACCAGCAGTTGAATTAAGAAAAACAGTGAAACACGAGAAAGTCGAAAGCGTTTTTTCGGGTGATCACAGAGCAAATGCGTGCAATGGTGTGGCTTGCGAGCTCTTGCTGCATATCGCATGGATTAGGGAGATGGAAGGTGACGTTCATTCACAGGTGGGGGCTAGTAGGGCAGCCGTTGTCGTAGCCTCCAGCTCACGGCGCACTATTTTCATTAAGTCGTCAAACAAAGAAGGGCACATTCCAGTGAAGTGGTATACTCGTAATAGGTGGGGCAGCCATCGCCTACGTTTAGGCAACAGTCGACGTGAACGGGACCTGTGGGGCAATACAGTGAGCTTTGCTTGTTTCTTTTTCTTTCTTTATTGTGGTACCCACAGCGCCTTTTGGCATTACAGTGGGGGGAATGACAAAAAGAAATGCATCAACTAGTTACGTTGATAACCAAAGAAACATTTTCCAGAGGCTGCGAGGCCCCTTTCAAGATGTTTAAACGGTCTGCACTCTGTAATGATGCCGTCTGTGCTGGTGCAGTCCTTATAAACAAGCAGGTTGAAAGCGCCATCAGCAATTCCTTTCTGCACATGGCCTACTTTGCCAGTTTCTGACGTGTCGGCATCTATCTTGTGACACAGAGCAACACCATCCTGAATATAGGCGACGGATGACTCCATCGAGGTTTTGGCATGGGAAGAAAGTTCCTTCGCGGCTAGTTGGTGGCCAACAAGCTTTCCGAACAGCTCACGTAATGTCAATTTGCAGGTTTCCCAGCTTGTCAGGTCTGCTTCGTGTGTCTCAAACCAACAATAGTCTGGCTGGGCCCTTGAGGTAAAATATTACGTTGGCCAGCACCAAGGTTGCGTCCCATCTGTTATGAGCGCTCGCACTCTGTAGGTGCTTATCCAGTCATCAACGTCAGTGCCGCAGAAGGGTGCTGCGGTCGCAGGGATGGGAGACGACCATAAGTGGCATAGTCGGCCAGAGGGCTCCATCGAGTGCCAAAATTTCTGTGCCGACCTGGCGTCACTGCGCAGCTCCTTGTGTTTGAGGTAGCAGATGTTGCAGGGCAAGAGGACCAGGATAGGGCACGCTGCGCAAGCCTCTTCATCTTCACAGCGCACAAATGAGGTTACTGTGCGCGCAGTAATCCAGGCTGGTGCTCTGCTTTCAGCATTGACGCTGGAAACCTTTTCTACTCCCTTCCGCATGAACAAGTTTTGGTCTCTGTGAAAGAGTGTATCACCGTCTACAACGGCGAGGTTAAGTTTATGCAAAGTTGCGGGTTTTCCGTGGAATCCTTTTTGGAGCTTCTGCGTTTCTACTTAGCATCAACTATTGTAGGATGGTGTGACAGTGTCTTTGTGCAGAGATCTGGAATCTGTAGACGTTCTAAAGTTCCTCACCTTGTTAGTGACATTTTCTTGGCTCATGTTGACCGTGTATTGGAACGTGACTTGGAGGGTTTGGCAATTAAAACTTTCGGGTATGTTGACGATTACCTAGTACTTTGTGGAAACTATGACCCTACAAGGAAAATGGTAGACATTTTAAAAGCATTCAAACGTCACGCATTAGGCTGACCTTTATGTCCAGGCGCTAAACGAAAGAACAATCCAGTTTTTGGACCTGTTGTTAAAATTCGAGCAGAATCATGTATGTTGGCTCTATAGCCCGCGATCGAAGAAGCCTTTACTGACTCTTCATCAGCACGTTCTAGGATTGCAAAATATGGGATTGTTGTCAACTGCCTCAGGTCAGCCATCTTGTTTTGTTTTCAGTCTTGTTTTCACCTAATTGAGTCTAGCTTTGTGAACAGTTAGTTGGACCCAAAAATGCTGGCTACGGTGACGGAGTCATTGGGTCGGCCTGTCTTCAGTTGTTGGATTTGGTGAAGAAAACTTGTCTCCTGCTTGTGATGTTGTGAAGGAAAAGATAGTTGTAATCTCGTACCTGCACGATGTATCTCACCGCTTGAAAGAAGTGGGGAGCAGATATAACATCAATGTGTTGTTTTCAGCCAAAATTAAGTTCAACTGCATCTGTCCCCCATCGAAAAGAATATTAGTAATAAGGGCCGAGCAAACAGCTGTGGGTGAAACATGAGAAACAGGTGTTCCTTATAGATTAAATGTGGTTTATTGCATTCCTTTCAATTGTGGTCGCTTTGATGTTGGCCAGTTCACTGAGTGCCTTCTGGCCCTCTTCCCACCCATTGCAAAGATTGTGGTTGTACGCTTTTCCTTCATGATACAACGGTACTGTTCTCGCACGATGAACAAAAGGTGAGGGAAGTATAGTGGAAGCACATAAAATTCGAAAAATGTCTGACTCGTGTGTTAGCGCTCGTCTTTAGCACTTTTAGATGCAGAATTGGCGTATCTTGAAGAGAGCAGTACTTGAGAGCGTTCGTCTGTACAGTTGCTTATAGTGGGTTCATGTGTCATGTTTTTATCTTTTTTTTATACCTTCGATGGCTTTATATTTGTCTCTTCAATAAAAATTCGGTTTTGGTTGTTCAGTGGTTGTCCAGTGTTATCCTCCTTTTTTGTCCCGTTATTTGTGCGCTGCGAAGATGAATCTGCACCAACTAGCCCGGTTTTCTACGCTACTCAGTCCGCAACCACTATCATGATGTTACGTGGCGCGGAAGAAATTACAGGTTGTTTACAAAACAAGTCAACACATTGGCTCAATGGTAAAGCGGTGCCAGAGTAGCGAACTGATCAACTTTGGTAACGTCATTTTTCGCTCGCGTGAGTCATTTAATTGCATTCGTTCTCGTCGTCCAATGAGGATTACTGCACGACAACACCTACACGGCACGTTCAAAGCATCAAACAGATGGGTATTTCAGATACTTGGCTCCTAACTTATGGTAATATTAAGGCGAAGCAGCAAGTACAAGAGCGTGCAAGGCAGCA
>JABSTR010000524.1:0-44594 GCA_013339765.2 Haemaphysalis longicornis | reverse complement strand
GCGCTTAAGCCAAGGATTCGATAATTGACAACACATGCAGCAATTATTGATTCTTGTAAATTAGGTAGTCATCAGCGTCATCATCATCGTCAAGTCATCACATGTGTCCTACGATTGTGTAATGTTGGCGCTCCTGCAGTGTGTTTTGGTTAAGAACACCTGGACCAGTGATACGCAAGGAAGCCTCGCTTTCGAAATTTATAGCCACCTAAATCATTCATGTAGACCAAAAAACTTTGCTTCATGAAGGCTGCTTTGAAATAGACCTTATGCGAAATTGCTTGGTGATCTAGCAACACTGATGTAAACGAGACCGTCGGCCATATTGGTACGGGCGCCGATCGGGAAGTTTCGTATCATTCTCGTATTGTTTACTGTGGAAGAGTAGGTGACGGTAACGCGGTATGGCTCAAACTGGACGGCGTTTTCCGGCTCCCGACCGCGGATTGTGGACGAAGGACTTGTCTGCGCTGCCGACTGTGTCTGAAGACTCATACCACTCGGGGTGCCGCGCCAAAGACCCATCCGAGCGGCAGCGGAGCAGGGCATGCCGCCTAGCCACCGAGGCGCATTGCTCGCCTTCATCGGTGCGGACAAACACGTGCGACTCGCAGTAAGTAAATCTTTTTCTTTTTACTTGACGCGAGTTAACCGGCATGAGCATTTGTATGGCACTTTGTTCACCGTTGTTTACCATGCAAATGCGTAGCGGTGACCCTGTTGCAGTAACCCTGAAAGAGGAAAGCGACAACCGCCAGACCGTACCGCTAGTGGGTGGATTAGATATTTTCAAATGCTGTACATCGAATTTACGGGATGATTTTTGGCGAAGATGTTTACGGAAAGGTTGCGGCCGTTTTCCGTGACGGTCGTCCGACCGCGCGTTTGCCGCAAAGCAACCGCGCTTTGCGGCGAAGTCAACTACAAAAGCACACATACGCCTTGAATTTTCTTTTTTTGTGTGATTTTATTATTTATTGCGCATGTTCTGCCGCAAAAATCTGTTTGTGTGTCTTTCTTCTCCTTTTTTGGCGGTGGGGTGATTGTGTTTGTTTCTAAAGTGCATGTTTTTGGTGTGCACGAATAGATAACACAGTAAAACCTCGTTAGCTCGAACTCACTGAACCAGAAATTTTTTTTTTAATTCGATGGGTCATCGGTATAGCCCGAATGTTTACCTGTTTATCTCGAAAGGTTCTGGAAGTGAGTTCCAGATAATCATATTATTGCTTGCTTAAGTTATGACGAACGCGATTGTGCGGGTACTGGTATCATTACCCCCGGTGAGGTTTTTAAATGTTAAACTTCCTTCTCTTGAAAATGCATTAAAAAAGCATGCAGAGATACTTGCACGCTCAAACTCGACAAACAGTTTTTACATCATTGCTGTTTGAGGTGTAGATTATTGCCCTTGCAACAGTGTTAAGCAAGACACAAAATCTGGTCATTTTGAGTCTGTTCCTTGCGGCCACTGCTTTCTGCTCTGTCCCTTTACCATAAACTGCCGCGGACTAGTCCTGTTCTTCCCTGAGTGCTATTTACTGTTACTCTCTCTGTTCTGTTCTTGCAGGTTGGGCCTCATCCATGTGCTCAGCAGCTGCTTTCGCTCCTCCCAGAAGAAAAGTGGCCGGCCCTATGTTGTGTGCCTCACCTTTGAGACGGACAGTGGGGCGATTGTGGAGGCAGCGTGCGAGTGCCCGGCGGGTTGCAGTGGAGCATGGAGTCACATACTGGCTGCTGTGCACCTACTCGCCCTCTTGCAAGCCGAAGGTTTTAAGAGGCGCCACCGGAGCTTGCGTGCACTGAGCTGCCACAACAGTGGGGACGTCCGAGACAGCAGGGCATCAAGCCAGCGAGTGTCCAGACATGACTGGAGAAGCCCGCGAGAAAATGGCCCCTCCCTTCCCTTGCCAATGCGTCTGTTCGATGCACGTCGAGTACAGGAGCAATGCGAGCAGCAACAAAGTGCTGTGCAGGCGCTTGGGAGAAAACTTGGTAGCCTAGGGAATGGTTTTTTTTTCCCCAGTTGTGCTGGCCTCACCTCCCCCCCCCCCCCCCCATGAAAAACAGGACTGGCATGGCACCTGAAGGGTCACCTATGAGCTACCAGCAAGCATTCATGCCACATTTCGCCGTGGTCATCTCGCGAGCACGCAGAGCTTGGCAACGTCGTGTTTACTAGACCGCGGCATGCAGGGGTGCGCGAATGCTTCCCTTTGTTCCATTTATATCCACAGTTTGCTATACTGCACGCGTTATAAATCAGCGAAGTAGTTTAATTTACTGGGATTTTCACTGTAGATACAAAAATGCAAAAGCACTCAGGCTGATGCACGGCGGCCTGATGCAACTGTGGCCGTTTTCTTTTTTTTTTCTGAATAAAACTTGAAAATTGTCTCAGCTACCTACATCAATGGCCACTATCATTACGTCGGAGGCATGCATGCAGCATGTGACAAACTAGAGGAGTGAGTGTGTATTTTAGTCTCAAAATATTCGACACTAAATACATCGCGGCTGAAATGAAAATGGGCACCAAGTTAACTTGACGTAACAACAAACCTTTCAGCCCGGCAAATCAGAACCAAGTGCAAAAGCTCAAATTTTCCAACGTTAGATCATCATAAAACAGTGTACGCCACTTCTGCAACGACACGCGGCTAAATGCAACGTAAAGAAACCAACAACACACTCCCATCCCGTGCGCGCCCGCCACAGAGGAAATTTTCAACCGCGCCGTGACGGCGTAGTGCGGCAAGAAAAGTTTGTTTACAGCCCCAGATAAGATAAAGGCTCGTGTAGGGGCTAAGCGGTACCATTTAACAATGAAATGAAGCGGGCGCAGAGCCACAGGGACGAGTAAAGAAACAGCCTAATTTTGAGCAACGTGTGGTACTGTTTCCCGGTCGAGCGCCGCTGTCAGTCGCATGAATAGGTGGCGCACGCTCAGGGTTCATTTAGAATACAAAGGCTGGACCACAGAACTCCAACGCAGCTGTATTTTTCATCCGGACAGCGACTACGGAATCCCGCGCTTAGCGAACCAAAGACAAATATTCGCTCCCAGCGCACCGCGCCCAGCGTGTCACAAAGGTTGCTCGCGCCGGCATAGTTCGCGTCAGAAAGTTCGTTCAAAAACGTGGAACTTCACGTACCTTTTCTCCATTTGTACCGGTATTTCCGCATTGCGTGCACTGCGGCACGAAGCAATGCTCCGGCATTGTAGTCCATCACCAAGAGCGGTCAATGCCCGCCTTCTATGTTTTGCTAATTGGTTTCGGCTTCAAATGACCGTACCAAAATGGCGGACCTAGTTACCGGAGTCGACGTGAGATGGCGGGGCGCATTTTGATAGGGTCTATTAGAATGCCACTTGCTTTATCGCAAACATCGAACAAATGATATTCTCGCCGGGTCTTTAAGCCGCAGTACCTTAGTGGGAATGGTGTCCGCCAACCAAAACCAACGTAAAAAATTGGCCGCGTATCTGCTTCTTTCGTTGCAAATGTCGTCAAAAGACGATAGTCTTTATCGACTTTTGCCAAGTAAATGCCTCCCTTCGCTTTACCGCTCACCTCTCATGTTTGTTCCTCTTGCGTCGCGCTCCTCCCAAGGTAAAGACACAAAGGTTTGCTTAAATCTTTTAAATTTCCCGCGTTCCACTGCTCCAAATCGGGTGTGCGTGCGAATGGCGCTGCCGTACGGCGAAGATGCGCGTTTAATCGAGGCACCCTTACTTCAACGTTTATAGAACCGCGTTTCCCTACTCCACGTGCGTTGCAAGCAGAACGTGGAAACTATCTAGTGGAACCTTGCGTAACTGTGGCCGGTTGATTTCTTAAAATGGCGCCAGAAGCTATAGTGGCGCTGGCGACAGCAGGCGACGGCGGAGTGAATTCTTTTTCTGCAGTTGATGAAGTATTTAATTTCGCAAAAGTCCGCATGTTTGAATTTTTATAAAGGAACACTGCAAATATCACTTCTGTATTGATTTGTTGTCTCATATTTGCGTAATGTCTTGTTCTTCTTCAACAATGTTGACAAGTATGAACATTACACCGGACCAGAAGGGTAGATTTAGCTGTGACTATATAAGACTATTGCGCAGGCATTCTTTTGCTTGGCCGGGTGGCTGAATCGAGTCACAGACAGACAGACGGACAGACAGACATACAGACAGACCAAAATTTCTGGGTTTAAGGAGCCCAAGAAAGACTATCGTCTTTAAAAATTGCTTTGGTTTCGCTTTTGTTGACCCTGGTTGGTAGCGAAACTTCACAGCTCTAGCTAGGCCAGTTACCAAGGTGTGGTTTCGCAGCGATATACAAACATGTTTGCAATGAATACACTGCTGATTCATTGTCTTTCTTCGCCTCAAGGCGTTGTTTAACCCTTGCTGCTGTACGAGCGACAATAACTGGATGTCCGCCTTCCTCCATCGTACACGGCTCTACGCCGCACGTGGCCTCCTGGCCTTCCTTTGGGGCGCGCGCATATCGCTCTGGCATGGCCTCCGTGATCGGCTGCCGGAGGCGCGCCGTTGCTCCGGCCGTCCCATTCGGCGCGTCCCCCAGCAAAAACCTGTAATTGGGCTAACTCCGCAACGCGCCGCGAGGTGGCGGTGTTAGCCGATGGTTCGGCAGCTTGCACCCACTCCTCTCCACGACTTTGCGAGGCCTGAGTTGCTGCGTGTTCTCACTGCCGGAATTCGCGTTACTGTGTTGAAGCTTTATTTTTGCTGAGCTGACCAACCAAACAATCAGGTCATGAAGTCCGCTTGTCTCAGAAGCTTCGAGGAATAGCACGGAAACCAAGATATGCCACTGTACGGCGAAAAGTTAATCGCGTTTTGCTTGTTGGGCTTGATTTGATCGGTGCAGGACATTTCGGAGCAGGACGTTTTGGTACAGACATTCCGGTGCGCGGAAATTTGGGTGCGGAAACCTTTCGGCGACAAATTTATCGGGTGCTTGATGGTTGGAACAGCCGTTATATTTTTTTCCGCATAGGGTGGGTTATGTACAACAATCCAGAGCAGTCATTGCATTTTTATATTGACGCCGTGTTTGATTTTTGCCAGTTATTTTTATAAATTGACCATTTCTATATTTTTGTTTGATACCTCGTTCAGGGTACACCTGCTATGCAGCCTACTGATTATGTTCTTGCGCTCATGCTTCTTAAAAGGGACACTGAAGTGATATGTAAACATTGCGGGATTACTAGCGCAAATTGTAGTCCGGAGTCCCCAGGCCATGTTTCGACCACTCTAGGCGCGTTTACGCGATTTTATTTAGTTGAAAAACTAATTCCAAAACGCTGTCCTCCTCTCTTTACGCTCGCCCATTTTCTGTGGCGTTTTCGTGTGACGTCAGGAGGGGATGAGCTGGCAATTGGCTGCGCCACGGCTGCGCTACTGCACGGCTCCCCGGCCGACAGAGTCAGTCGGCCCAGCGTTTCGTCCGCCGGCCGCCGGCGGGTCGTCGCAATCAAGGAGGTTAAAAAAAATTGCTTGGTCGCAATTCGTTCGCTTAGTTGAAACGAAGCCAGGACACGTTTGTGAATGGAAGAATGTGCCTTTCTTTACTTGGTTTGTTTGTACACTGTATCTAGCTCCAAGTCAAGGTCGCTTCACACAAGCGCTGCACATGCGACGCTTCGCTGACTGGTACGCCAGTAGAAAAATATAAGGCCCTCTTGAAGGCGGGAGAAGAGTCAGCGAAGTCAATATAGGTACTAAGCAAATAAATCAACTGATATTTTTACCGTACAGCGTAAAACTAGGGCGCGGGAAGCACTTTTTGCGCTGGGTGAACAAGCACAGCGGTCAGCAGCACGACTACGCATCTGCGAACGCTTTTCCGTCTAACGAAATGCAATTGCTAGACGTGAGCTACTGTGGAAACTCGGGCGACGCTTACTGCACGATCGCAGTACAACAAATAGTCACCTAAGCGGCTTGAAATGCCAAAACTAAATAAAAGTGTAAACCGGTTGTACAATATATACCCTATATTAGCAAGACCCTCCGCGTCCCGCTCCGTAGCCTAGCAGTCTGAGGCGCTAGCAATTCATTGCAAATGTTTTGCGAGTCACGAGTTCGAATCCCCGCGAGTACGGGCTTTTTTTTTTTTGTAAGTTAACTTTTTTGTTTTCCGCCGATGTTTTCTATATTGAGTTCACCTTTTTTGGGGCCGCAACGTTCATGGCTACACGAACTAGTTCAACAAAACGCGCGCAGGCTGGCACTGGCGCGCTAGCGAGTTCTCGTTGGCGTGCTGTTGCCATAAGCACCGACTGCTTGCAGGCAGTGGGCACAGGCCAGAATGAACAGACCCTTGGCCTGGTGCGAACACGCTTTTTACGATACAGGCATGAGGGAGGCAAGCTCCAAATATGGGGGAAAAGCGCATGACATTTGGGCGTCTGCGGGTACGCGGAGGGCGTTCATGCACTGCGTAGGCCTCGGCTAGTGAATGCTACGACTACAAGCCGTCCTGGGAGGCTTATCTTGTGCATTTTACAGCCGACAACATGGCAGAAGCGCGGTACGATGATTACTGAGATCTTGAGAATGCCCATCCAACAAAGCCATTGGTTATGTTTTACAGAACCGAAACCGAAACTTGTGTGATTGCTAACCTTGGGCATCGTCCAATCACGGCGCCCCTCCTCTCAACGTCACAGCCTTAGTTGGTGCGGCCGCCGCAAACCGCGCATGGTAGTTTTTCTTCTTTCGCGCTTTGTAAAATAATTACCGATTTGTCAACCGGATAAACGATGAAAAGTGTGCTAATTTGAGCCAGTCTACGCAGTGCAAGCAAAAACGGGAGCTTGACAAATTCACTTCAGTGTCCCTTTAAATTTACTACAAGATTTTAATTTATATTCGTTTTCTTGTTGCATGCAACTCAGCTAAGACAACTAGCCGCCGTTTACGATGGTATGATTCATAATTCCTTGTTCAGTTTTCTCTAAACAAAAGGTGCACTGTCACTATCCAAAGAAAGCAGCTTTACAGGCATTCGGTTGCACCCCACAACGCAGAAAATCTTATGAGAAGTTTTATGTAGGTTGTGCTGTCAAACTAAAATGATTTTGCAAACACTGTTGTCGCCAGCATTTTTTTTGTTCATATGGACAAGTCTACGATATTGTCATGGAGGAACAACGGGCCTCTTTGAAAACTGCTGCAGCTTCTTTTTATCCTAAATGCTGATAAAGCGCGAGTTGCTTGTGCGTACAAAGCAATGATTTTGCCTCATCTAAAACGTTGTCCACTGTTCACGTGCACAGCAAGGAATGATGAACATATGCTACCACCACTCTGTCCATAGTGATTGTGAGGTCACTGCTTGCCAATGTTGGTGCAACTGTCACGAACAACGCTGTATTCAGCAAAAAAAAAAACTGGTTTCCAAGCCCCTCCATCGCAAAGTGCTTCATGTGGGAATTATTTTGTTTGTCAAGACAAGGAGATCAGAAATGTACGCTTTCAAGGCATCGATGCCTTGAAAGAATACATTTGTGAATATAAGTGCAGTGTAGTTTGTAAATAGACGTTCAATAAACTATGCAGCCCTTGGACGAGCGTTAAGTACAGATTTGGTTCCCAACATTTAGTGTGTACATATAAGTGGATATTGTCCAACGCAAACATGAAAGCTGTCATCATTGCTTAACACATGGACATGTGCTTCGAAATCAGTAATTGAAAATTTAAATGTCTTGGCTATTCATTCCAAAATAGGCAAAATTGGGCTTGGCTGTGGCCCCCGAATTACGTTTAAGAATACAATGAAATGGGGGTACAGCTGACTTCAAGTTTTTTATTTGTGGCGACTGAAATTGAAACCGTAACTTCCTTAACGCGCATGTCTAAAGAGATTGCCGCATACTTGAGGCTATCGCTCAGGGTAACACTCCTTAAACGTGTTAATCCTAAAAATAGGATGGGTCCTTCTACCCAACAGCCATTAATTCAAAGGCTAGATAAAAGCACAGCCATTCGTCACGGGTATGACACTCTAATGAACTGCATTGACCATGCAGATTATATAAAGTACGTTATACGTTATAACGCGTTAAGTACGTTATAAAGCGAACTGAACGTTATTTAAGTGCCAGAAATTTTCTATTGGCACCAGCGAATATTGTCCGTGTGTCGAGCGCGTCATGCGGCACATATTAAAGAAGTCGCATAGCAGCAATCCTAGCTAAAATAAATGCATTATCAGGTTCTATGAGTCGCTTTGCATCCATGACATCAGGTATGCTTTGTTTTTATTCCGATACAAAGTGCGAAAGCTGACGAAACACCATTTCGAGGAGCGCAGCAGCCTACACGCCTTTCGTTTCAACCATCGGCTCCGCACGCCGCGGTGCGGCGGAAAACGGCGAAACGGCCTCTTCGGAATTACGCTGTCTCCGGGCGATTGGGACGGCCGGAGCAACGGCGCGCCGCCGGAAGCCGATCGCGGAGGCCGTGGCTCTGGCGGCAGCATTCTCGCCTTCTTCCACCAGGTGGCGACACAGATTACGCGCACGCCTCCATTCCCTCCTCGCCTATATCTCCCCTGCCGCCTATCTCTCCCCGCCATCGGGCAGGTGCTCCGTGCAGGGTGCTCCGCCAGGTGGCAACACGGGTCTCTTGGCAGAAGGGTTGCAAGGTGGACTAGTTAGAAAGACATATTCTTGGATGAAAGTAGCGCGAACTTAGACAAAGCAAGTGGAACAAAAGTTATATCAACATGGGCTTGAGAGAGCAGGGAATTGTCATCAAAGGGCCCCCATCATCCAATCTTTCTTCACACTGTACTAAGTGCCGTGGATGTAAACCTAATCATCCTGCCATTGACATTTTTAGACCCCGTGAGCCAACGCGTCGCGAAATTGTGGAAGCATTCCACATACCAGAAAGAGGAGGCAATTGTGACAGACAAGCAAGCGTGTGTCTTAATTCAAAATTGCAAATCATCGTGGGCCTTGACTGTAGCCGGTGTCTATCTAGTTGCCTTATCACCGTGCCTTCTGTAAACTTGTTTTGCTCATGTGCAGTGTTTGTTATTGTTTTGTGTTCAGTGCTTATATTCGCCCTTCTTGATATCAAACTTCAGTTTTTAGACCAGTGCCTGTGCTTATGTTCCACTTCCTTTGTCCTTGTTTAAATTCGCGATGTTTTCATTTTAGAACAAGCATATCTCACTTCTTCCGCCTATCTCTCCCCGCCATCGGGCCTCTCCTCCGTGCCGACCGCTTGCGGAAGGGGGTGTGGTTTGAAATCTAGTTCTCTAGGTCAAAACTGGTCACCCCACGAAGACTGCCCGAGTTTGCGTAGTGTCAAGTCTCTAGTTTGAGAAGATTAACCTGGGCGTTGATGAATCAAACAGTCATCCAGTCAGTAAGTTTGATTGGTTAGGAGGTTTAACATGCCAACGCTACACATGCGATGAGGCATGCCGTAGTGGAGAGCTCCTAATTATATTTACCAGCTGGGGATGTTGAACGTGCGCCGAACTCTTGCACACATGGAGTGTTTCGGTTTTCGTTTCCATCAGAAAAGCGCCGCCAGAAACCGCATCCTTGGGCTCACGCATGATAAATATCCAACCGTGGACATGTATATCCACCGCGACCGCTGATTCAGTCAGTCGGGCACTTCATCTTGTAGGTATAGATAAAAACGCAAAGTACTTGTGTAAAAAACTTGAACATTCCAACGAAAGGCAGTTCACCTATAAGCACCTGCATACGTAGTACGAGCTTGCCTTGTCGAAACGGATCGGCCTGTTTAACCATCTTTCCCAATCATTTCCAGTTGCCTAGAAGAACGGCAATAAATGCACAAGGTGACGAGGCCAAAAGGGATATCGAACTCAAGTAAAGTTAATCTCCACCACTATTCTTTTTCTTCAATATAACAGCAGTGTAATTCCGCCTGATGTCAAATACAATCAGCGGCCGTGAAGCCCGTGCTGAGTACGGAGTCCTTGCCATGTTAGCAGCCTTTTCTTGAGGAATTGACTCCCGAACTTGGAAAGGTCACTTTGCCTTTATTAGCTTAACTCGTGTTTACACTGGGCGGTGCGCTCACGCACCCTTTTGAAAATATTTGAGTTGTTTTTTGAAGTGAACAAATTCATCTGTAAAACCACGGGCCCGGTCGCTCATATGTTCTTCTTTCAGAGGAGCTGCTCTAACACCGTAAGCCGTAGAAAAGCAACAAGCAAACGAAAAGTTTAGAGAAGACTACAGTACCCTTAAAACTATAAAGAAACACCTTTCTCGAAGTTCCAAAAAATACGCCAAACTCTCACGGAATTAAACCCTTTTCCGCGCCTTCGCGTGGTAATTCACCAGCCACAGTTCTATCTACGAAGAACGATGGCCAATGAACAAAATTTGGTTATTTAATGATCCTGAATTTGCTAGGCGCTTTTTAATTAAATAAAAACTTTGAAGTATTTAGGGTCTCATCGCGCGTTTCTTAATGCTAAACGGGCGTGCGGTGTCACTCGTATGACAGTACATATCAGTTTTGGCGGCGATGGTTTTCTGCTCCCCACAACAGCGTATAGTCCTGGTCTCAAATGGTAATTTGGACCCTTTTGATCGCACTTCGTTGCCACTATATACGTGAAATTGCCCACCTTACTGCCTTTCCTGGCGATGAAAAATTTGAAGTTACAGTAGTAGTACTACTAAAAAAACTTTTATGAAGCCGGTGAAGTGGGAGTAGTTCCGTATTCCAGGAAGCCATTTGATGAGCGTGCAGCCTTAGCTCTCGCGACCAAAACTGTCTGGATATCCAGATCACTGCTGGTCGCCAGGTTGGATCAATGATGCCTTCCTTCCACCATTCTCGCCGGAAAAATTTTGGATACTTGATAACCAGGTTTTTTTTCAAGTTGCAGATACGGCAACACGTGTGCACGAGCACCCGTCGCTATCTGAAGTTTTGTTTCTTCTGCTTCGACAGCAGCACCCTGGGGACATTTTTTTCTCTATCCGTACCAACCGCTTTTGTTTGCCGGTGGCCGTTTTTCGAAGTCTTATATCCGTGGCTGGGGTTAAAGGCAGGTACGTGCTTTTCAAGCCGGTGGCATCAATGCCTGCTTAAAGCCTCCGCCATACTTGGTTGTCGGTTTGGTTGTGCTTGTGGGTCTAGTTGGGGTATTTTGTCCGCTAACGGATCTAAAACTTTTTTATGGCAGGTTCGCAGCCCAACTGTCCTTATGGGTGAGCACGACCGGTGCTGCAGGCCCTGCCTTACGTCTAAATTTTACGTCACCTCCTGTCGGTCGCGTTGTAGTATTCTGAAAGCATGTCATCCGACCTAAGGAAAATGTACAGGAAGCTGTTTTTTGCTGCACCTGCTGTTCACGGAATATTCAGCTATTATATTTAGACAAAATTAATCGCCTTGCCAAGTATAAATATCTCGCACAGCTTAGGTTACGTCCGAAAAAACTTGTCTAGGAAAGTGACGTCTTAATGTGGCGTGCGCCGAAATTTTATGGCCGCGGAACAAGACAGAAGGAAAATGACGGCCAATACTGCTACTAACGCAAGCCGGCCAGTACGAAGGATTCAGCGCAAACCACGGTAGGCTTGGTGTGCGAGATGCATGCGAGAAACGCCGTGTGGCAGACATCTAGGGTTGGAGCAAAGCGTGCGCATGGGGCCGAGCTTCCAGTGCGCGAGGTAGGGGAAGAGATCCTCCTGCAATATTAGTTCCTGGATGTGCTTATGGTTCGACCAACGTTTCTTAAAATGTTATTTTAATATCTATGCCCATTTTTCTTGCTGGACCCAACGGCGAAAAAAAATTGATCTGTTTACCATACTATGGCGTCTGGTTTACAGTTGCAGTACTTGTAAGCACCGCAGTAGGCAAACGTTCACGCGTGGTTTGCTCTCCGAAGTTGGAAACATCGTATATGGAGTATGATTGTCGGGCTAGGAAAAAGATAGAACAACGCAACATCTTTGTTTCCAGCCATAAAAACTCCCTGTGCCGGCGGTCGCTGGAAGAAGCAGTGTTTAAGCACGAGTTTATTTACACAAGCACGAGTTTATTTACGCCACCCTTGACTTACGTGAAAAAAGTCCAGGAAGGAGCAAATGAGTCACACTGCCCACTGGAGGGCTTATCTAGGCAACAGAACCTGCCGAGTTATACGTTACACTTATCAACGGATATGCTGTGGTCTAGGTGACTGGGGCAAGAGAACACATGAGGCATTTCCCTTAAAAAGGCGGGAGGCAGTATTTGCTAGACTAGCTTATATGGTAAGAGTTTTCCGTACTTGTTGTCTCGGTGAACAAAAGCTCCCAAGGCGCCTGGACTTTTTGAAATGCGAGCAGGAGGTATCGGAAGGCGAACGTCCCGGTGTTTGCGTATTACCACGCTGCCACGACCAAGTTGCACGTTATGAAAAACATCTCATCACTTTCGATATACATCTTGAATAGACTGTTGCAAATAAAGTGTACGATGGACGCGGGCAAAGGGCAATAGCGGGTTGTGAAGACGATGAGGACTCTGTGCTCCCTTCCTCCCTCCGACTGTGTCTTCCATTGCTTCACGAGAACGGGGAGTGTGGCTAGCGCCTTTTCACCTGTATTTGCCACATAAACTGTTTAATTATAGGCACCATGCGCAAGGTACAAAAAACAACTTGCATCTCTGCCTTATAAATTTCATCACTCGGTAGTTAGTTATCAGTAGGCACTGCAGCATCAGTAGAATCAAACCAAAATGTGTGCATGTGTGTCTTAGGGATGACCACCGTCAACGTGTAAGAGAACTATTATTTGCTATCTTTTACCCTAACTAAGTGTCACATTTAGAAACTACCGGTGCAGTGCACATGGCGATTGGTGCTGAGGAGGATTCATCAAGAACTGTTGTTAAACATAGGGGCGCCCACAATACTTACATAACTATACACCATTCCAACACTAATACGTTCATCTTCCCTACGTCAAAGACTATTACTGTGTGCTTGAACTTTTCGATCAAGTACCTAACTTTATCGTGGTTTTATATAGCTTCTGTTGTTGTCCTTTCCTTCACACATCCTTTCTTGCAGCATTTCCTACTTTCTATGTTGAATTGCGCTGACGTCTTACAGAGCTCCTATATGACATCTCCCACACAGCGTTGTGCTGCCTTGTGGAGCTTCGGTCAACGGTTCTGCCGATATAAAAGCAGCTGCGTTCCAGCACGACGCGGACGATTATCGTCAAGTGTGAACCATCGGCGGCCATTACGGACCGCCGGTTTTACTCGTGGTGTCTGCTTCGTGTACCTATGTCTAATGGCACCACGACGCCGAGGAAGCCTGCTTGTTCGCTCTCGTTTGCGCTGTGTTGTACTCTAATTAAAATGCCGTTGTCTTGTGCCGTGAGCATACAGATGGTATTACAGCGCCCATAGCGGTGGCACGTGAACCACAGGCGTGGGTTAGAAATGGACGGTTGCCCTTCCCAGTGTATAACACCTGAGCTGATAGATTCAGTAATAAAGCTGCGCCAACGTTTAGTACGATGCGGCTTTTTATGGCTTTTTTATTGCTCTGGCAGTTATTACTCACTTTACTCGTGCAGACCTTTACTCGCGGGAGGTTTTCATCAAGTGAGTGTCAGGTTTACTTTTAGAATAAATTGAGAGCTGACGCCCCTGGATGCGTACGATTTTATGGTTAAGGACTCATTTTAGAGAGCCGATTTATTTTTTAACATGACTAACTGTGCCCCTATATGGACTTAGGCAAGAAATATTCGGGAGTTAGCCTTCTTTCTTTACACCGTACAACCAGAACACTGTAAATACATTAAATATACAGAATGCCGAATTACACGTCTATGGATTATTGCTGTCGGAGATTCAGAGATAAAAGCATGGGAAGTTGGGTTCGGGATGATATGAAATACACCGGCAGCAAAGTTGCATCGGTGCGTACCTTTATTGGGCCCGATCATGTTTAGAGGCGAGTTTCGGCTCTATCACTCCTTGGGCAAAAAAAGCCAGCTGTTTTTCTAGATTGAGCCCACGCTTTTGCTTGATACTATTTTGCAGCTAATAGACTGGCGGCTAGGCTTCAGTATTCTCCCTATTACGTCATACCTCATGGCAGGTGTCGCGAAAGCTAAAACGCTTCTGTTTATGTAAAAAACGCCTGTAGTGACATTAATTGGGTTGACTGCATTTCCAAACACCTGTTCTTTTAAAGTCAAGAATGTTGTATTTCGCCTTCAGGTACTTTCTCTCTCCATAACTGTGAGGCTATTTTTGTTTCTTCGCCAATCCTGATTACAGGTCTGCGTGCGTTCAAATGGGAAGGATAACGAACGCCGCGTGGATTGTATGCATTACGAATAACAAAACTCCGCCTTACGACGACCGCGAACAGTCACGGGGCGTACTTGCTAAGGCTTTTAAAACTTTTATTACAAATACTATGAAGACAACTTGAAAGTTCTATTCATTCAATGGGGCACTTGCCGGGATAGAATAAGACCACTTTTGACGAGAACACTACACAAAAAACATACAATATGAAAAAAACATGAAACGCTTAGGACCCACTTTCCACTTTTTCGCCATTGTGTGTGAAGTCATGGGGGATGCTTTGGACTGCGTGTAGCGACAGAAGCTAATAACAGGAGACATCACCACGAGATTTTATTGTGTAAGCCCCATCATTCAGTTTCCCGTAGTGTACCTCCATGACCAAGGCTAAGATAAAAACAAGGTATGTTATTACGAGAACCACGGTCGCCCATTTTGATCCATGAGCTTTCAAAGTAACAACAAATACGCGACAATTAATCTGGAGCTTATCGAATCGGTGTATACGGCCAAGGATCAGACGGGCAATATGTGACTATAGGTTATCGCGTGTACAGCGGTAATATTCCGCACAATCTTGCCATTTCCGGTATAACCGCGGTCTACCTGGCCTCTCCAAAATGCATCGCAATCAACCGCTGTCGATGTCATTTCTAGGCGCGCAGGAAGTGATTACACAGGCACCCAACAATTGTTTTCCTTCCGCCTTATAGGATGTTTAGAGTAGAGGCGACTGCGGCAACGGTTGAAAGTGGAAGCCTTGTGTGTCTTATCAAACGCAAAAAGTTACGGCCAGCGTTGTGCAGTGTGAACTCGGCTGTCATCAAAATGGCCGCCGCAAAGAGAAGAAAAACACCTTTGTATTCGGGTACAAATAGTACCCGAATCCAAAGGTGTCCAGAACCCTGTCGTGAAGAACGGACACCCAGTGCATTACAACTGCGGCAACTGAGCATGCTGCCAGAAGACGAGGAAGGTTCGCCTTGTGCATGTCAACTAGTAAATAATAACGGCAAACAATTGAGAAGTAATAAGGTAACTAACGATAGATTGGTTGCTAACAGAATGATATGTAAGTCGAGGTTAGAGCGGGTTACAACATGTAAAGATGAAGGGCTTGCGTTCGGGCTTGTTGGTATTCCATAACGTTTATGTTAAGCGCATAGAATCACATGGACACAGAAGACAAGGACAAGTGCTCCTTGAGAACCATGTGCTTTGAGAACGATGTGCGGTCAACACTGGCAGTGTTCGAAGATTGCCAGAATCCGCTTCACATAACGCACGAAGTACCAGGAGGTAACGCTCTGAAGTTCTTGGACATGAGCCTCATTTTTTCGGACAACCAGGTTTGCTGGAGTTACACACTCCGAAGCCAGAAGCCCCTGTTGCCGTATAACTGCGCGCGCACCAAACTGGTGAAACACTCAGTACCGACGATGTGCTTTACCAATGGCCTCAAGAAGTCCTATGTCCATCACGTGCAAAGCGCTGAGGAGGCACTGGTCTCACAGCTGAGACGGTCAGGGTATCCTGAACACGTCATTGTGGCAGTCGTTGAGGCTGTCTGCCGGAGTGGGAAGACGGCAAAAAAAGCGACGGGAACCAGTGCGCATGACGGCAATGAGCGCAGTAAGACCGCGGTTATACCGTATTTGCATTGTATCGCACATCGGTTAAAGAAAATAGGGCACGGGGCTGGCGTTTGGGTTGTAATGTCCGCTCCACTCAAGCTCCCGAGTTTTTGCAGAGACACATGTTCTGTACAAAAAGAAAATACTGGCTGTAGCATTGGGCATCAAAACAAGTACGTAGAATGCGATAGAGGGGTTGTATACCATGTTCCGTTGGCCTGTGGAAGGTTATACGTAGGACAGGCGGCACGGTGTGTCAAACCCAGGTTGCGCGATCATCAGAATAACATACAGAAAAGAAAGGATGGGAACCTTCCAATTCACAGCGGTGAATGCCCCCAATGTGAGCCGTACTTTCAAAACTCTGTGATATTGTTTTATGACTTTGATCAGCGCAAGCGTGAGATAGTGGAGGCAGCTGAAATGCAACTAGGCGATTTCCAATGTGTCAGTACAACATAGGTAGCCTTGTCAGATAAGGAGGCAGCGTTCTTGAAACAGAACTGGTCGTGGTTATGACTGACACGTGTAGGACAGCGCCAAATGATTCCGTTATTCCATACTCTGTAAAATCGTAACATTTTCTATATCTCTTGTCTTTTTGTTGGTATATAATTCATCCCGATTCAATAAAATTCAGTTGAAAGTTGCACTTGTCCTTGTCTTCTGTGTCCGTGTGATTTTATGCGCTGAAGATGAACGTTAGGTAAAGATGGTTATTTTAGATTAAGATAAATTAAAAAAGATAGGTAGACTCTACGGAACATATTTATTATTTTTGATGTAGTCTAGAAGGTCTGGCTCCTATCCTTTCAAGTTGTGTATTAGGTATGCTATGAATTGGGATCGTGCTGTTTTGGTGGCATTGGGGTGATTAGATGGCGGAAGTTGTCAAGGATTCCTTGTAATTAAAACAAGAATTAATAGTTTTGCATGTCGCACCGCAATTTTGAGCCACAAATTTATTAGGGTAATTTTACATTTGCAAATCTTGAGAAGCGAATCTTGTTCGAAGGTTCCGGTTGTGTTTTTGTTTGGAGAGGCGTTTTTTGCACGCTAGTTTTAGCTTGCAACATATGTGCGAGGCGTAAAGCAGGTTGGGGAAATGCGCATCGATTCCTAGTCCCGGTTTAGCCGATTTAAGGCGATTGAGCACTTTCCTCCCCATCAGGAAGGCTGTCCCTAATGAGATGAGGCGATTGTTTCGTGTGTCTGAAGGCATCTTAGTCGACGATGCTGACAGGTGAGACCACCTGGGACATGTTGTGTTTAATGGCCACTGCGATGTAAAGTACATTGGGGTCACTGCCTAGATCCTGTTCGGTGCGAACCCAACGGGGGTGGGGCATGACATATCGGCTGAAGGGAAGGTCGCGAGAAAACATTTCTTCTCTTGAGCGTTGACGGCGGTCATCCTCAAGATAGTGCCCTCAAGATCATTTCCCCAGACAAATACATACACGCACAACCTTTTGTTTTCACCCCACTGGTCTTGAAAATGGTGGCTATTGATGTCTTATGCACTACAAATATACATCCAAGCAATGAGATGTATATACTTGCAGTCTAATTTCTCTTTTTAATTGAAAATGGTGCCTATTTTGGACTAACCCACTTCAGATGCATATCAAAGTGATGAGACGTATCAGCAAAGTTTTTTTTTCACCCTTAGGGTATTGTATGTACCTACGCAAGTGTATTCCGCTATTCTCTTTTATTCAATATTCGCCCTTTCATGCACTACATATTCGTTTTTATAATGAACGGGCTTGGCTAAATGTTTAATCCCCATGCTCAAAATACTCTTGTATGCCTGTAACTCGACGGTTTAGGTCGAAGGCCCCAACCAATTTACTTTCTCAACCTTTGTTTTTCTAATGGAAAGGCTCGGCCATGTTGCAGCGAACGCACGTTGACCTCGCGTTCTGTAGGACGTGGGTTCAACTGAAACCTACTATAGTTGTTTGTTTTTTACTTTTGTTGCTTTTGCGCTGTCGGCAATTTTCAGGCCAAAATTTACGCCACGCCGACAGAGAAAAATCGCGTTTCCGCTAACAGGGCAGTTATTGCTTTCCCACTTGTATTTTGCACATCGAGCGTTTAGAAGACACGGTTTGTAATTTGTTTCAACATCGCAATAGGCATTGCACCAAGCTTGCTGCCGTTTGCAATGTTCATCTAAAAAGTCATGCGGACTCTCACCGAGTGCTGTCAAGGTGGCAAGAACCATATGTTAACAGGGTTGTGCAAAGACACCCGCTGTTAACAACATTTTAGCAGCGAAGCTGTTTAGGAAATCGTAATTTTTCGTGTCCAGAGTTAAAAATACCGAGAAAATTCAAGCACTCGTGTGTGCCGGCCTCACAGCAACCGCCCCCCGGCGCACGTTTGCAAGCCAAGCATACCAACTTACGTAGATTGGCCAGAAAAACAACTCCAGCGATTGCCATAATCGTGGCAGCACTTGGTCGGAACAAGGAAGACACGTCATAGCGTACGCCCCTTCAAGGGGATGTCCAATGATTACCACTTCCAAGAAGTGAAGGAAGCTCACACTTATTGCACCAATCATGCAGTGAAGGTCGTAAGCGGCGACGAAGAAGAAGCAAATTGGCAGAACTCATGGACTCAAACTATCTTGATGGTCGCGAAGGCTGCGTATAGCTTCGCTGCCTTCCAGTCTAATGTGCTAGTGTGAACTTCCTTCATTGTTTTTCTTTCAAATTTGTAGAAGTGAAGGTGTAGGGTACGGCTACTTTGAGTTTATTTACACCGGGCTCGCCTTACGTTGAAGAGCACGCTCCGGTGTGTCGGAAGCTGTCAAGCAGGCGGTCTTAAACAAAGCTAGGCAATTCAAGCTGCCAACTTGCGTGGAGCTACCGACATTCATCAGTCGATAAGGCGGAACTCGTGTGATTGGGATAAGGGAAGAGCACTATAGTGCGGCTCATGCAAGATGAGTGCGACAGTTATTTTAGCGGAAGCTCATTTGGTTAGGGCTTCACATACATTTTCCGTCCGAGAACAAACACTTATCCTTTTCCTTTGAGGCGCGAGGCGTAAAAAATGAAACTCCTTGTGTCTGTTGTTATCACAAGAGTAGCACGTAATTTAGGACACCATTTGCACCTCACGCCTGTGGGTCTCATTGTTACGATGTGTTTTAAGTAGAATCGCCGTTTGTGTGGACAGCGTTCCACATCAGTCAAAATAAAATGTGTGCATGTTCGTGTGAGCATGCATGCTTTTATTAGGCATGACAACGGTCAACTCTCAAGAAAATAAACCTTGGTCATACAGTACTCCTTTATTCTGTGTCACCTTCAGAACTTTCCTTGGTGCAGTGTATGCGACCATATCCTGTGAACCGTCTACACCAACAGAACCTGCGAAACGTGTTGGAGCACGCAATACCAACATATCACTTCTGAAATTCAACAGTAATTGTTGTGACTTCCTCGTCTTCACCCCTTCTAGCAGATGACGCTGATCATCATCATTTTCATCATGCTCTTCACGAGCTGCCGCATGCTCTCGTGGCTGCGTTGGCTCGCGCCACTTCTTCTTCTAGATTCCATCAAAGCCTCATCTTATCACGACGTGTCGCTCCGCTTTCTGAGCATCGCACCGCAGCTGGTGGACCCAGAGGTCCAACACATGGTGCCGAAACCCGGGAAATTGATAATCCATCATGCTCATGCAAAAGTCTTCCATGGAGGAGTCCGAGATACTCTGACACAAGTCCGGGAACGATTCTGGGTTCTAAATGCGAGGCAGTCGGTGAAGAAGGCAATACGACGGCGTGTCGTCTGTCAACGCCTTCAAGCTAAACCAGTCGAGCAAGTGTCACCTTCGCTGCCCAAAGACCGCTTTAAGCAAGCCTCTCCGTTTCTGGTGACCGGAGTCGACTTTGTGGGACCCCTGTACATCAAATCGCATTGCCAGAAGCGCTCCTAAGTCGCCCTTTTTACGTGCGCAGCAACAAGGGCTGTTCACTTGGAATTAGTGGCAGACATGACGACGGAAAGTTTCCTGTGCGCCCTGCGGAGGTTCATATCCAGACGTGGTATCTGTCAAACTGTGTATAGTGATAATGCACGAACATTTGTCAAGACCTCCAAGGAACTTCAGAAGCTTTGGAGAACGATTAGAAACCCCGACGTGCTTGCCTTCTTTTTTGAAGTTGAAGAGTTGAAGAGTTTTTGAAGTTTGAAGTAATCGCAGTTTCAATTATGAGCCTATATGCTACTTCAGAACATGGGCATTTATTGGAACTGGTGTAATTATGTGTGGGTGGTTGGTCGTGGTTGGAGCATTAGGCGCATGTCAGTTTTCCCCAACCAGTACTACTACCATGCCCAAACCATTGGCCTGTGAAGCAGCAGCTTTGTTTAGGGATATACGGTTGCAGTAACCAAATGGAGGAATCGACACTCATGGATTCACGAAAGATTCTGCGCCGAAGTTTAGTATGATGTGCTTTTCGATTTGTTTCTTTGCGTCTGGGGGTGGTTATTTCCCTGACTCGTGCCTCGGCGTTACAATAAGTAGACTAAGCGTTGCTCTTAGATAAAATTAGGAGCTCGCGCACCGGCATGGTTTAAGGTTTCTGAGGTGAGTGACTAATTTTAGATCTCTGATCAATTTTTACATAATTATGTTGTTTACCTGCGCCTGGTCATTCGCTTTGGTAAAAAAATTTCCGAAAGTAAGTGCTTATTCTTGACAGTATTTACTAACAAACTTTTTTAATTACATTTCAAATAAGGAGCACCGATTTCAACGTGTAAGGGTTACTGCTGTCAAAACGTTCACATACAGGTGTTGGAAGCTAGGTTTTGGGGACAGTATCATAGTTAACGGCGGGAATTTACGTCTCCGGTGACCCTTTCTGGGTGCTATTATATTTCGAAGTAAGTTTCGAATCTATCACACCGTATGCAGGAAAGGCAGTATTTTTTTCGCAGTCGATTGTTTTGAACCAGTACCTCGATGTCAACGTGCAGTTCACAGTGATGGTTGTGTTTCAGTATTCCGATTGCGTAACTGCTCCCTTGGCGTTGCACAAAACGTAAAATATTTTTATAATTTTCGGTAAAAAATGGCTGGGAAGTTTTCGAAGGTAAGTTCTTTTACAAAACTGACAATTTTGTATCTTGTTTTTTGGCCATTTTCAATGTCTCTGTCCACAACTTCGATACAGCACTCTGACGCTGTTTGATATGTTTGCCAACGTAGATGAGAGGACTGCAGGCACTCAAGTGGAAGGAGAAAGCATTGCTTGGTAGGTGTAATGCGTTATGAATAACAAAACGAATGCATCCACGAAGATTCCGACCAGCCAGGGTAGCGTACTTTCTAAGGATGAAAATATAATTGCAGGTACAGCATCCCCCGAATGTTGCTGTTGCTGCTTCTTCCTTGTATGACATTGTCAGGGTTATGCGATATACTACTGCAACTTAAACAAGAAATAATCACCCCAGCAAATCACTTTGACACAGCAGAAATCCTAGCCTTAAACCTCCACAAAGCGTTCGACAACGTTAAACACTCAACTATTCTAAACAACTTACAAGCAACAAACCCCGGACAAAGAACTTACAGATGCCTCCAAAATTTCCATCTCAAATAGAACAGCAACAATATCAGTAGGAGATGTGCAGTCTGACACCATAACACTACCAGCTAAGGGTACCCCACAAGGGGCTGTGCTGTCACCACTCCTCTTTAACTTAGCAATACTAAACATCCCAAAATAATTAAACAAAATACCCACATTGAAATACACTTTATACGCGGATGATATTACATTGTGGATACATGGAGGCAGCGACGCCCACAGAGAACACACCCTTCAAAAAGGAGTAGAGGCAGTCTCAAAAGCTGCAAACGAAGCAGGATTAACCTGCTCACCTTACAAGTCAGAATTACGCCTGCTCCCGCCCAAAAGAATAAAAGAGAAAACACCTCCACAGATTTCACTCCACATTCAACAACATCAGATACCCATAGTTAAAACAATCAGCATACTAGGATTGCACATACAAGTGAATCGCTCAAACACAATCCACATCAAGAATCTCTCAACCCACGTAAACCAAACCGTATGCCTCATGAAAAGAATCACCAGTCGAAGAGCAGGACTTAAGGAGCAAGGCCGTATTCGCCTGATTCAAGCATTTGTAATCAGCCGAATTGCCTACTCCATCCCCTACCTCTATCTAAGCGCCCAAGAAATGAAAGCAATAAATACACTAATTAGAAAAGCATACAAAGCAGCATTACGAATACCTTTAAGTACATCTAACGCTAGACTCGATGAGCTAGGCATATACAACAATTGCGAGGAATTAATAGAAGCGCAATTAACTAATCAATCAGTCCGTCTGGCCAAAACTCCCACAGGTCGCCATATACTAAAACAGCTCAGAATTAACCCCCCGGCAATAATAGCTGAGAAAGAGCCCATTCCATTAGAAATAGGAGACAATCTGATCATAAAACCACTGCCAAAACATATGCACCCAACACATCACCAATACACACGAGAACTTAAGGCACAATACGTACAAAAAAGATACCCTCCAGGTCAAAACACCCTCTTTGTGGATGCCGCCGAATACCGACATAAAACAGCATTCGCCATTGTCGTAACGAAAGGCACAGATGAACCACCAGTGCATTAAATAACCATCCGCACCAAAAACCCAGCAGATGCGGAAGAGGCAGCAATAGCCGTAGCATTGACGCAACGCCCCACGCCCCCCACAATTATCTCAGATTCCAAAACCTTTATTCAAAATTTCGCCCAGGGCAACATTTCATCCCTGACGCTTAAAATTCTTCAGAAGAATCCCCCCCTCACCCCAGTAGACATACTCTGGACACCGGCCCACGCGGAACAGGAAGGGAACGAAACCGCACACTCTCAGGCTCGAGATCTTACCCTCCGAGCTGGAGTGGCGCGCGACCCATCCCACGGGGCAAGGTCATCCAGAGACAGTCTCCTTAACTACACTGATATTACGGAACATTACCGCCTCTGCCGCCGAAAGCTAGCACCCGCGCACCCGGAACTCACAACAGCCCAAGAGCAAGACTGGAGGCTCATACAAACAAACACATACCCACACCCACCCGCCTGCACCTAATCCACCCAACACAAGTCCCATCCCCGAATTGCACCCTCTGCACAGCCGCAGCCACCCTACCCCACATTCTGTGGGCCTGCCCCCAAAACCCCTATCCCCGAATCACCACAGCTGAGCAGTGGAGAGAAGCACTGGCATCCCACGACAGCGAGGTACAGACCGCCCTGATCGCAAGGGCCGCCTAGGTCGTCGTTGGGCTGATAACAACGACAACCAACTTCTCACGCCAAAGACAAGCTCAGTTTAATAAAGTTTTGTCTCTCTCTGTATCTTCGAGTGGATTTAAGGCGAATCAGTTGCTTTCAGTGAGCTTATTTGAGGGCACTGATTTATGAGGCCGACAGAAGTGCCGTCAGGGGGTATTTTTATAATTCGCGGGGTTTGTTTATCAGTCAGAATAAATGAGTGCGTAATTAGTTTGTTGCTGAATATTCTGAACATTCTCAACATCTGAACGCTAAAGATTAGTTCGTCGATGAACCTCTTGTGGGTGCCTACAAGTTTAAAGATTAGTAGAGCCCTTCCCAGGTTAGAAAATTATTAAAAATAATTAGGTCCCACGAATGACAAATTACTGTCCGCTTCACTACAGTTCTACAAACGATATTCACTAGGTTTTCTTTAAGTGCAGAGCTTTTTAGGAGCTCGCCTTGTCGTCGTAGCTCGCTTGCTGGACCCAAGTAGAGAAGCATGGCCTTCCGCAGTAGCGGCTGTCTTCACAGCGTAACCCAGAGCCTTCGAAAGTCAACCGGTTTATATAGTCGTAAGCGTTCGAAACTCGTGAACCGCTGGCGCTTCTCATACATCTCTCCGTTGTTTAGCGCAAAGAAAGCTGTAGGTACATTTGAGGCAAAATACGTAATTAACCGGCAGCGACTACGTTCATTTAGTCAGGAACGCTCGTTGAGTTGGTTTTTAGCGTAGTAGGCGAAAAAAAGTGGCAGGGCAACGCCGGAACGTACGGGAGGAAAAACAAGCATAAAAAGAACAGAACTCCCGCTGGCGCAGTTTAAGGCAGGGGCGCGCGAGCACTGCCAAGGCGGGACATTTGAATTGCATTTGGTGGTAGCAGTGAGTGGATAACGGCACTACAGGCCATTATGGCGAATCCCGGCTCTGCACTTCCGCCAGTTTTCACATCGAGTGGAGTGGCTCGGTTCATGATAGCTGGTACACCCTGTATATAACAAAAAAGACGAAATAGTGAAGACCCAGTAGCCACATCTTCACTCTTGTGAGTGAAGTAACGGGGGATACTTTTGCTGGCTGTTACGGACAAACGTTTTTGCCAAAAAACCCCCTAATCAGATTTGTATTGTATAATCGTGACCCTTTGCTCGCCTTAATGGTTCTCCATGGCAATGCTTAATTGAGAGATGAGGAGAATAAACTTTATCGTGCAATGGGAAAAAAAAACGGACCAAGGCATGTCAGTACACAGGCTAGGGTCAGCCCTCTCTACATATGAGCTTTCAAAAGTAAAACAATTTGCGCAACTCTTTCAGTTGGCTTATCGAGTCGGTATATGGCCTGCGATAAGACAGATGATGTGTTACTAAATTATTGCGTGTGCAGCGGCAATCTTATGCCGTATATTACGTTTTCCGCTGTTACAGCGATCCGCCTGGCCTGCCTAAAATGGATGAGATTTAGCCGCTATCGATGTTTATAGAATTACGCCTATTCTTAGAACAGCTGTGGATTCTTAGAATAGCGGTAATTAGGGCGACGTTTTGAGGGTGAAATCATATAGGTTAAAATCATTATGTGTCTTACCAAACGCAAAAAGTGACGGCCGTCGTTGTCGTGATCGTTACTTGAAACGGTACCAAAATAGCCAAAGCTTAAAATAGAAAAAAAGTACTTCTGCTGTCTTTGGGATTTGAACCCAGGGCTCAAGAACGCCGACCCAGTGCACTACCAGAGCGCCAACTCAGCACTATGTCAGAGAATGGACAAAGCCTGGTGCATGTCAACGGATAAATGATTCTTGCGAACAAATACAGGTACGATAATTAATAATTAACTATTTATTTACACTCTTAGTCGCGTCCCGGATGGCGTCCTATTTATATGCGGTGGGCAGTCTCAATACCGTGATATAAGAGGCGCTGACAGACTTCTTTTCCGTGACAAAACCTCAGGTGGTTGCAGCACGCTTATATGCTGCGCCAACGGCCCGTGTCACGGCTATAAACTAGCAGACCACCTGATAAAAAATAATAAAAGAAATTACTCCCACCTCCCCTCGCCGGAACCCCTGTGTAGATGCGACGCATAGGTTGTTCCGTTGTTGTTTCCGTTAGGTTGATTCTCCCATCGCGTGAAACGTGCCGTGAACCCCCTGCCGCGGCTATGACGCCAAGTGGCGCGGCTATGACGCAACACAATCCAACACAATCCACTTTAACCCAATCCAATCCAAATCCAATCCAAGCCAAGCTAAGCCAAGCCAAGCCAAGCCAATCCAATCCAATCCAATCCAATGACCGTCGCGAGAGAGTGTTTGCTATCGGAGAGCAGAGGGGGTGAGCGGAGGAGAGCGCAGCTCGCGCGGCGAGGAGAATGGGGGAGGGGTGTGGACGGACAACAACAACGCCGTATGGAGGGACAAGGCGAGTGAATGAGATGCAGTCGCATCTAAAAAAGGAAGGCAGTCGTGAAGCTCCGAGTGACATGTGTAGCTTGCGGCGCATGCGCGTATTCCTCCTCACAAAATGGCCCGCGAGCTTCGTTTGCGGTGGCCGACGACGCGCGCCCGACGACGCGGCGAAAGCAGAAAAACCTTCAACAAAATCTTGCGCGTACATGCGTGGTAGGAGTGGAAAAAAGTTCGCGCGCGGCGGGTTGTGGTCTGGTGATTTGTCTCTATCGCGCACGTGCGAGGAATTTCAGCGTGGAGCAAGTTGGGGTCCCGCGCTTTCATTCTTGCTCTCTGTAGTTCATACTTAGTTCCGAGCGTTCACACATTCTTGACCCCGTTCGCTTCCGCTGACATCAAATGTGTGCTTCAAGGTCGGTGTAACAGTGGAAACAACTGCGAATGCGATGGGTTTATTAGGGCCACTAGGAACGCAAGGCAAGCAGCGGCGCCATATCAAGCCGGCTGATGTGTGTATTGCAGGCATAGCCCGGTTAAACACGAAAGGATAGGTAAATCCCTGGATTCCTTGTTTTTTTCTCTCGAGGGGTGGGGGGCGCAGACTTTAAGAATTAGTGTGCCGACAACTAGTAAGGGCCACGAAATTATACATTTTTCTTCGTCGTAAGAAGCCTGCGCCAAAACCGTTGTCCGATACCCGGGGGCGTACAGTAAGTTTGACGTGCCTAATAGAGAGGGTTCGGTTTCCCTGTGCGGCGGCTGTTTTGGGATCCAGGTGAAAAATGAAAACGCTTGTGTCCAGGTCAAGGTACATAAAACCCAGTTTGAAATTTCTTAGGTAACGTTTTTTCGTTACTAGGTTTTCGCGTCGTCGTTACGGGTAGTGACTTTTCTGGCACGATGAGTAGTCTGGATTCTGTGGTGATCTGTAAACTTCATTACTGTGCGGTTAAGTGGTAAAGTTTTCACATGAAGCCACATTCATGAGTAACACCAGCCCCCATCTTGTTGTGTTCGCCACAGCTGTCGTCTGTCTGGAGTGTCAACTCGCGGTTTGCAGAAACATGATAGCATTGGCAGCGCAATCGCGGCGCGTCGCCGCCGTGGAGGTCGCTGGAAGCGGTGGCTTTCAATGTTGTTGCAGATGCTCTGGCTGTTGCTAGGTGCGCGCAGTTTACCTGTGCTTTAGCAAAAGATATTGCTAGCAATGTTTTTCGATCTTTAATAAAATGTTTTGCGGCATGCCATTGTAATGATGGAAATTGTTTCATAAAAATAAACTAGGGCACATTACCCTCCGCATGTAACAGCGAACACAGTTTCTTTACGACGTCAAATTGACGTGTTCGCATCAAATAAAATTATGGCAACGTTTTCTCGCACACCTTTGCACTGAAAAAGTTCTCGGCATTCCTATGTATATGAAGAAGACGTCCTTTTGGAGAGCGTTTAAACCTACAAGCAGTAAGAAAGAAATAATTGCCTAAACTACAGCGATGAACTTGCCTGATTTATGATATTTTCACATATCTGATAACGCGTTGGTGATACTTCTGCTGCGCCCCATCAGGCTATAATCTTATACCGCCAATAAATAACGCCACCATTTTGTACCTGGTCACTTTTTCGCCTGCCATTTCTTCTCTACACGCCGTGCCAACACAACAGATTGCTACCCGTGACTCAACGTTTTTGAAATGTTTACAACACTGTTTCTATTCCAGTGCGACGAAATTCCAGAAACAGCAGCTCCCGGGCCAAAGAATGCTTGGGGCGATTCTACAAAGGGCATCTACATCATCGGAAGTGGTGTACCTGGACCATAATTGAAGTCCGGAGAACGTACTTTTCTTTGTTTGGTAATATATTGCATTAAAGACATGATATACCCGTCAGCTTTAGGCCAAAGGTTGGGCGTTATACAGTCACTAGCCTGCAAAAAGACGAGTTTTCTACCTGTTTTGTAAGCAGCATACTGCTGAAAATTCCATAAATGAAAACAAAAATTTTTATCTTTACAGGTTGTTATTTGCTCTTAGACAAAAAAAAACTTTTTCATTTGTGTGTTCCATAAGGGCAATCTGCCAATTTTTGTATTTGTTATTTCAGTATAAGTCTTTTGTGTTCACATTTCTATTTTGGATGTCAAATAAAAAGAAAACATCATTCCTTCGACATGGTGTCATTTATGTAATATTCATCTCACACTTGTGCATGCTCAGGAATTTGAGAATGACAAAATACTTAACATTTACATACCCAACTCAGTTCTCTGTTCGTGTCCCAAGCTTGTATGAGTAGACTATAGGTTAGATTTTATTTGATTTTTATTTCTTGGCAAAAACCAAGGGGAGGCTGAGACTGAAGGCGGACGAGGCCTGACAGAGGCCTCAGCCACCCGATTTACAGCGTACATAACAACACGTCTGTTCACAAATTTAAGCATGATAGCACAATTGTAATACAGAAATAGCACAAGGCAAAGTTATTACTACATTTCTTATGTATTATACAAAGCATAGGTCTCAAATTCACAAAGGCATCACAATGTACACATAAACGCAGTAATTCGTACGCATGAACTTTCATCAGTTACACTACTATGTCACAATTACGTATTAATATATTTTTGTTTGTAATTGTTTATAATTTCTACCTTTAGGGGAACATGTAGACATATGCTTCAAACCCTTAATTATATATCAGTATTGCGAGCGTTTTGCTTAAGTAACACTTCTTTGACCTCTTTTTTAAACGTAAGTTCACTGGCGTCCAAGTTTAATTTTTCTCCTAATTTATTTAATATTTCAGTTGACTGGTACAGGAAAGATTGCTCCCCATAGTTCGTTCTTACTTTTGGAGTGTGCCGTATTGTATGCCTGAGATGGTAGCCAGAAGGTTTATTGTTAACTTGATTGTGGGTTTTTTGCTTATAAATGGTGTGCAGAACCTTCATGTAATAGATTTGGTGAGCTCGAAGCATTGAATATTCAGTAAATAAAGGACTTGTCCTCACATCTGCGTAACAGCCACGATAATCCAAATATATGGGCAAAATTCCTTTTTGGAGTACAATGAGCCTGTTATAATTAGTTTTAGTTGTGGTCCCCCACACCAAAATCCTGTGGCATAGTTTAGAATAAATGAGAGCATTGTATAAGTTTTGTTTCAACCATAGTGGTATCAAATGGCCGATTCTATATATGAGACCTATACATTTAGAGAGTTCGGAGGACAGGTGAGCAATATGCGTATTCCACGAAAGTTGTTCTTGAAACAAACACCTAAGAACTTCTTTTCTGTCACTCGGTTTAACTTGGTTCCTGTGAATATAATGGGGATTTCTTTCTCGATATTTTTATTGTACGGCCTAAATATCATGTAAGCGGCGTTCGTAGCGTTAAGTTGCACTTTGTTATCTAATAACCAATTTGATAATTGTTCCAAGTAAACATTTACCATTGAGTGAAGTTTAATTATATTATCAGATGTGAAGAAAACGTTAGTGTCATCCGCACACATTACAAGTTCTTGCGGACCTTCTATATTTATGATGTGATTTACATAAACTATAAACAGTAACGGGCCTAACTTGGAGCCTTGCGGCCCAAGATCACTTCAAGATCCGGATATGTTTAAGGTAAACAGATACTTGCTTTGCAGCTTTGCTTGCAACATGGCATTATGAATATAGGAAGTCTCTTTTTATTTCGTGGTATATGCATTGAGGCCTGATAAATCAGGTGGTAAACACTGAGATTATAAAGGTAAAACGTCATTGCATGAAAACTGAAGTCATAAACATGTTCCCGAAGTGCACAAAATACAAATGTATTAGCGCAATTGCAGCCATTGCAACCACTTTATTTGTGGCATTGGTCTAAACTTCGAATGCAGAAGGGTGCGTTCATGCCCAGGAAGGAGGAGGAAACAACTTTTATTGTCAGACAGAGTGCGTTAAGCGCCCGATGGGGTGGCTCCCTCTTCACGGGTTCCATATGCTTCCAGGGCCGCCTGGCCCCTGTGGATCAGTCGGAGCTGGTCTTCCAGGGCGGGGCTGGATAGCAAGATCTCCCATCGCTCGTCAACGGTGAGGATAGTAGGGGGATTACTTGTGGGTATAGGTGGGGGGCGGTCTTTGGAGAAATTGCACTCTCCTATGACGTGCTGGAGAGTTCCTAGTACATTGCAGTGAGGGCATCTGTTCTTGTAGATTTCAGGGTACATTTTATTCTGGAGGCAGGGGTGAGGAAAGGAGCCTGCCTGTATTTGCCTGTATATCGCTTGTTCTGCTCTAGTCAAGGAGTGGTGGGGGTGTGGGAATGTCTTCCTACCGTCCCTGTAATATTTGACTATATCTGTGTAGCTGGTGATGGGTTGCCATCCCCTTCCCTCCTCCTCGGTGGCCCGGGAGTTGAGCGCTCGGGCCTGTTGATGAGCATATTCGTTGCCCTCAACAGAGGAGTGGGCCGGGACCCAAACTAATTCAATCTTTTGTTTAGGAGGCGTAGCTTTTTCGAGGAGTTTTAGAGCCGCAAGGGACACCCAGCCAGATCTGTAGTTCTTGTACGCAGCTTGTGAGTCCGTAATGATCTTGGTGACGTTAGGTTGCAGGAGTGCGAGGGCTATCGCCACTTCTTCTGCTTCCTCTGAAGATGGAGTGTTGATTGATGCGCAGGTGACCAGCTTGTCCAACCCGGTGACCGCGACCGTTGCCCTTGTGGAGTGTTTGGGCAGGGAGGCGTCTGTGTAGAGGACAGTGTCGTCTTCCTCCAGGGTCCTGGAGAGGGCTCTGGCCCGGGCCTCGCGCCGTCCGGCGTGCCTTGTGGGGTTCATGTTGCGCGGTAATGGTTTGCTTGCCATCTTCTCAGTCCACTCTTCGGGTAATTGGCCGTGACAGGTATAGTGGGATTCTTGCCATCCGATCTTGCGGAGGACGCTTCTGCCCGCCTTGGTATGGCTAAGGCGGCCCTTTGATTGGACAGGTGGGCTTCTATAAGCTCGGCTACTGTGTTGTGGACTGCCATTTGTAGTAATTTTGTTGTGGACGAGTTTGTGGGAATACCCAGGGCCTGCTTTGTGGCTTTCCTGATTATTGTGTCAAGTTGTATTACATCATTTTTCAGGAGTTTCATATACGGCGCTGCGTAGATAATTCGTGAGGTGACAAAGGCCTGAACGAGGCGAAATGTGTCTGATTCCTTTAGACCCCTCCGCCTGTTGGCCACTCGCCTGATCATGCTCAAGATCTGGTCTGACGCGAGCTTGATTTTTCTGACCATAGCCGTTGCCTTGCCGTCTGCCTGGATCAAGAGGCCTAGGATCCTGAGTTGAGGTACCGGAAGAATGCGGATCCCTTCTAGAGTGATTCCAATGGTTTCTGATCGTTTCCCTGATGTACGTGGTCTGACAATGGTCAGCTCCGACTTTTGAGGCGAACAGCAAAGGCCACAGGCCTTCACATAGCTGTTGACCGTCTCAGCTGCTTTTTGGAGCGTGTCTTCGATCCATCCATCCGACCCTGCTCTCGCAGTCCAGAGGGTGATGTTGTCGGCATACAATGCATGTCCCAGGCCATCAATGGACTCGAGAAGCTTGGGCAACGGCAGGAGAGCAATGTTGAACAAGAGTGGGGAGAGAACTGAACCTTGCGGTGTTCCTCTATCCCCCAGGAAGATCGGTTGGGATGTCTTCTCTCCTATTCTGATCATAGCCGTTCGGTTGCTAAGAAAGTCTCGGATATAGTTGTACGCTCTCACTCCGCAACCCGTGTTACGTAGGTTGCGGAGGACACTATCATGCGTGACGTTGTCAAAGGCACCTTTGAGATCGAGCGCTAGTATCGCTCGCGGCGCCTGTTTCGTTGCCCGCTTGAATACTAGCTCGTTAAGTTGTATGAGAACATCTTGGGTGCCTAGGTGTTGCCTGAAGCGATACATTGTCTCCGGCATCTGGTCGGTGGCATCCAGATGTCGCTGCAACCTCTTGAGTACCATACGTTCCATGACCTTCCCCACGCAGGACGTGAGGGATATCGGTCGCATGTTGTCAATGTGAGGTGTCTTCCCAGGCTTGGGCATGAAGCGGACTTCTGCCTCTTTCCATTGCGGTGGGAGTTTGCCAGTCTCCCAGACCTGGTTAGTGTACTCGAGCAGCTCTCTGCGGGCCTTGTCCCCGAGGTTGTTGAGTAACCTGTAGGTAATGGTATCGGGTCCTGGCGCGCTGCCCTTATTGCTTACGGAGATTGCCGCGACCAATTCGGTGTCGGTGAATGGTTTGTCTATTGCTTCGATCGGTTTGATTAACTGTCTTGAAAATGTCGAAAATGCTGATCCGCGATCTTGCGCTTCCGCGTACAATAATATAACTCGTGAATAACGGAAACGCGAATGAAACGAGGCCAATTAAATAAAATTTGCATAAATTCCGAGAATTGTCTACTAATTCGCAGCATTCTTATGCCGCTTTTCTTGAGTGTGAGTCTTTTAGAGCCAATTTTCTTGGTTTTTTTTAAGTCCTGTCCATCCAATTAACTCCATTTACCCTATTACAACGATCACAGGTGTTACTTGCGCCAAATATGCATTTTTTGTAAATGAAGGGCGTTACAAGGCTCGGCATTTTCAATATTTTTTATATTTTTCTTGTTCTTTAGTTTTTCAGAATTCTCCATCTACGCTATGATAAGGATTACAATTGGAATTTTCCGTGAATCTGCATTATTGGGGAAATGCAGGGCGTTATACGGTTCGCCATTTCCCGTCATTTTTTTATATTTCTCTTAATTTTAACTTCTCAAAATTTCGTTTCACCAATGATCTTCATTTACGATATTATAACGCTTAAAGGCGGAACTTCCGCGAAGCCTGCATTTTTCTGGAAATTCAGGGCGTTACAAGTTACACGGCTGAGCGCTTATCCGGTCTGCGCGAGAAAACGCTAAGGTATTCCTCGTGTGCTCGCGATCCATTAAAAAAAAATAATAAACACGGTATCTAGAGGGCCGTCCGACGGCTCTTTACATGGGCGTCAACGCAGCAATTCTGCAGGCGTCGCGACACAAGGTTATGTAGAGTGAGTGATTGAATATTGGTTCATTACATTACCAGATGAGTAACTTACTACCGCCCCCTATATAAAAACAAAGGTCAAGGCATGTAACCCCACCATCAGAAGAGCTACACCGAGCAGGAAAAATTCAGTACACCATTTCATGCTTGGTATACCTGCCACTTGTGACGGACAGCTCTTATTTTCAGTATGACAGTGCGGCTTACGTGTTAGTTATTTGCAAGCATTTTCATAGGGGGAACTTTCCGCCAATGTCCAAGAATACTTTTGGTAACAAGGCAGAAGAGCTGTTATCAATTCCGGTTGCATCGATGATCGATGGAATGAATCCCCGCACCACGCATCATAGTGTTGCAACGGGCACACAGCATGAAAAAAGGTTTCCGCTCGTACCAATGTACCTAAATTCCCGCAAACCGTAGTATTATGCCTCTTTGTACGCTTCAAAAACGGTGGTCTTAAGAAAGCCACTCACCGCCGAATGTGTTATTTACGACTCCTGCTTGACGCGCAACAGCACGCAGAATACTTAGACGACTATGTTTGCACTCCCCAGCAGCCTGTGGGTCGTGGCGCAGTGGTTATGATATCCGCCTGTTGATGTGCTGTAGTAGACCCAGGTTCGAATCTCCGTAGGGTTACGTCTATGTATGTACCTACATGTCTTGCATGATGTAACGTGCGTTAGAGCCTTCGTCACGGGGTGCGGGCGTTGGCCTGGCAAAGCGAGCGAAAAAAAAACGAATAAAATCTATTCTTCTGGCCGAGTGATTTTTTTTCTTTTTTTTTGGGGGGGGGGGGGGGGGAGGAGCAACAATGCCGCTTATTTGAGGGGCCGTATGACATGGGGGCCGCTTCGTAAGAGGGAATAGATTAGCATACCGGGCCGCGTAGAAACATTACGGCCAGCGGCCCGCTGAACACACGGCCCGGGGTTTAGGTAGCCCTCTGGTTAGGCGGCCCTTAAGAGGGTCGCTTAAACGCCGGGCCGCGTGTTCAGTGGGCCGCGTGTTTGGCGGGCCGCTTGCGCTCGAGGCCGCCTGAACCCCTGCTTTATAAGCGGCTTTAAATTGACCCAGCAGCCCGCCTGCATGCGGTTAGAATAACCAGGAATTGACTAAGAGTGTAGTTGTGGTTAGAAAGGCGATTCTATGTGGAAAAAGGTAGGCTTGGCTTTATGACGCTGAATTACGATGCAGTACTGGGGATTCAGATAAATTGAGAGGAATTATGCATTCGCTAGTGCGTGATCGACACGATTATGACGGTGAAAAAAAGTTTGATTAAGATAAATTATGCTAGATTGAGATGAATAAAGATAGATGGCTGCTACGAACTGAACGTGCCCCCATTCGGTCTCGGCTCTTCCATGCGGTCTTTTTGCAATCCCTGATTTCGCTTAAGGTTATCTCCCTTTTTAAAGTGCTGTCGCTTCACTTTCCAGCTGCGGCAAACAGTTAAAAAACTCTGCTTTAAACCCTTCTTCTTTAGGTTTTCGCTGAGCAAACAAATTGCGATAGTACTGTGTGAACGCATGAGCTATCTCGTCTTTGTTTTGAGTAACTACACCTGCCCACCATTCAATTTCTTTTTCGTCTTGCTTACGTGAATGCCTTCTTTCGTCAGCTATAGCGCGTTTTGTCGGTTGTTCACCTGTCAAAATTTTTTCCGCATGAGCCCTCATGGTTGCCCCGCGGTATTTCTACACATCAAGGTCTTCCATGGCGCGTTTCGTGTTTCTTATGTGATCTATAAAAAGGCCGGGCTCTTTTGTTTCTTCCTGTATCAACTGCTTAAGGATACTTCGGAGGCTTGTTTCTTTTTCTCTTTCTTTCCTGTTTATCTCACTTGATCGGTCTAGAGCGATCATTTTAGTGTTCTGTTTAAAATTTTCCCAGGCTTCACTTTTGCTGTTACACTTCAGTCCATACGTATTAGCAAAGAAATTTTTAACCCTGTCGAGAAAAACCTTATCATCAAGCAATTTTGCATTCATCTTCCAGAGTGACCAGTTCAAATTGGACTTCGGTATTTTTTTATACCCCAATAAAAAGGCGACTACACAGTGATCGCTAAAGGACACTTCTTGCACTTTGTAGTTGTTACATAACGGTGTCAAATCCCCAGATACATAAATGCGATCCAACCTCGCGTGACCTGCACCCTTGAAGTGTGGGTAAAGAACCCCTTTCCCATTTTCTACAATCGTGGACACATCTACCAACGAACTGTCAACTGTAATCTTTCCAAGTAGTTTCGAGCTGCGATTACCTACCCCCTCTACCTTTGACCTGTCTTCGGGAGAACAAACGCAAATAAAATCACCGAGAACAAGCAAAACTTTCTCCGTTTCAAAATAACTTTCAATGCTTTCGAAAAACTCATAGCGGGACTTCACTTTTGTAGGGGCGTACACACAACACACTCTGAACTCTACATCTTCATAAACAAAGTCACATAAAACAAATCGACCAGTTTCAGTGTTCACTATGTTTCGAACAACGATACCTAGGGATTTCTTAGCAACACGCAGCCTCTGGCTGATAGACTGACTGAGTGGCTTACAGCAACATCAAATTCCGCAACAAAAGGTGCTACCATACTGTCAGTGGGCTTTTCGCGCTGACCAGCGTTTTTTAATCGCTGTACCAAAGTGACATAATACTACGGTTTGCGGTAATTTAAGTAGATTAGTACGAGCGGAAACCTTTTGTCATGTTGTGTGCCCGTTCCAACAGTGTGTTGCGCCGTGTGGGGATTTATTCCATCGATGCAAACTGAATTGATAACAGTTCTTCTGCCTTGTTACCAACAGTATTCTTGGACATTGGCGGGAAGTACCCCTTATGAAAATGATTGCAAATAACTAGCACGTAAGGCGAACTGTCGTGCTGTAAATTAGAGCTGTCTCGTTACGAGAGGGCAAGTATACCAAGCATGAAACGGTATACTTAATTTTTTCTGATCGTTGTAGCTCTCCGGATGGCGCGGTTACATGCCTTGACCTTCAGTTTTGCAATAGGGGGGTGGTAGAAGATTACGCATCTGGTAATGTAACGAACCAATATTGAATCACTCACTCTGTATAATTTTGTGTCACGACGCCTGAAGAATTGCCGCGTTGATGGCGCTCCAACGCCCAGGTAAAGAACCGTTGGACGGCCCTCTAGATACTGCGTTTTTTTTTTATGTATCGCGAGCACACAAAGAATATCTTTCCGTTTTCTCGCGCAGACCGGATAAGCGTTTGGCCGCGTAACTTGTAACGCCCTGCATTTCCCCCCAAAAATGCAGGTTTCGCGGAAGTTACATCTTTGATCGCTATAATATCGTAAATTGAGATCACTGGTCTGATGGAATTTTGGGAAAATACAAGTTAAGAAAAGTATAAAAAATGACGGGAAATTGCTAACCGTATAACGCCCTGCATTTCCACAATAAGGCAGATTTTGCGGAAATTCCACTTGCAATCGTTATCATAGCGTAGTTGGAGACAATTGATCGAACAGGATTTTGAAAAACTAAAATGCAAGGAAAGTATTAGAAATGCGAAATATGGTGAGCCGTGTAACGCCCTTCATTTACAAAAAATGCAGATTTGGCGCAAGTAACAGCAGTGATCGTTATAATAGGATTAATGAAGATAATTGAACGGACCGGACTTTGAAAAACCAATAAATCGCTCTAAAAGACTCACACTCAAGAGAAGCGGCAAGAAGACAGTGCTGCGCATTAGTAGACAATTCTATGAATTTCCGCAATTTTTTTAGGTGGCCTCATTTCATTCGCGCTTCCGTTATTAACGCATTATATTATTGTAACCGGAAGCGCAAGGTCACGGTTCAGCACTTTCAACGCCGTTCACCAAAACTATACACTTGGTCATGAACGTACTCTTGTGCATCTAAAGTATAGACCGTATAAAACAGTGTCACCAATAAATGGGTTGCAATGGCTGCAATTGCACTAACACATTTGTAATTTCTACACTTCAGTTTTCATGCAATGTGGTTTTACCTTTATATTCTCAGTATTTTGCTACCTGATTTATTAGGCCTCAATGCATATAAAAAGAAATAAAAAACTACCTATATTCATAATGCCATGCTGCAAGCAAAGCTGTTTAAGCAAGTATCTGTATACCTTTAACTTATCTGGATCTTGAAGTGATAGTCTACTCGCACAAGCTTCGGACAGGAACAGAGAACTGAGTTGGGTATGCAAATGTTAAGTATTTTGTCATTTTCGAATTCATGACCATGCACAAGTCTGAGTTGAAAATTACATAATGACACCATGTCGAAGGATCGATGTTTTTTTTTATTTGATATCCAAAATACAAATATGAGAACGAAAGACTTATACTGAAATAAAAATTACAAATATTAGCAGATTGACCTTATGGAACACACAAATGAAAATATTTTTTGAGGAAGAGCAAATAAGGACCTGTCAAGATCAAAATACTGTTTTCATTTATCGAATTTTTAGGAGCTTGCTGCTAACAAAACAGGGAGGAAACATCTTTTTGCGGGCTACTGACTGTATAACGCCAAACGTCTTGCCTAAAGCTTACGGGTATCTTCTGTCCTTAATGTAATATATTACCAAACAAAGAAAAATACTTTATCCGGGCTTCAATTATGGTCCAGGTACACCACTTCCGATGATGTAGATGGCTTTGTAGAATCGCCCCAAGCAATCTTTGGCTTCGGAGCTGCTGCTTCTGGAACTTCGTCGCACTGGCATGGAAACAACGTTGTAAACATTTCAAAAACGTTGAGTCACGGGTAGCAATCTGTTGTGTTGGCACTGCTGAAGAAAAGAAACGGCAGGTGAAAAAGTGACCAGGTACAAAATGGTGGCGTTATTTATCGACGGTATAACAGCATAGCCTGAACGGGCGCAGCAGAAGTATCAACAACGCCTTAGCAGATATGTGAAAATATTATACATCAGGCAACTGCATTGCCGTAGTTTAGGCAATGGTGATATTTCTTTCTTAGTGCTTGTAGATTCAAACGCTCTCCAAAAGACCGCTTATACATAGGATGGCCGAGCGCTTTTTCAGGGCAAAGGCGTGAAGGAAAACGTTGCCATAATTTTATTTGACGCCAACAGGTGAATTGGACGTCGTTAAAAAACTCTATTCACTGTAACATACGGAAGGTAATGTGCCCTAGTTTCTTTTTATGAAACAATTTCCACCAATAGTATGGCGTAAAACATTTTACGAAAGATCGAACAAAATTGCTAGCAATATCTTTTGCTTAAGCATAGGTAAAGTGCGCGCATCGAGCAACAACCAGAGCATCCGAAACAACGTTAGAAACGACCGCTTCGAGCGACCTCCACGCCGGCGACGGGCCGCGTTTGCGCTGCCAATGCTATCGTGTTTCTGCAAACAGCGTGTTGGCACTTCAGACAAACGACAGCCGTGCCGAACACAACAAGATGGGGGCTGGTGTTACTCACGAATGTTGCTTCACGAAAAAATTTACCATATAAACGCACAGTAAAAAAGTTTACAAATCACCACAGAATCCAGACTACTCAACGTGACAGTAAAGTCACTAGCCGAAAGGACGACGCGAAAACCCAGTTACGAAAAAAACGTTAACTAACTTTTTGCTACGCCTACCGAAAATGACAACCAGTCGCCATAGAATATTGAAAAATACACAATTCAGACTGAGCTTTATGTGCTTTGACCTGAACAATGAAACGGGTGCAGCAATTCAATTTCGTTGTGACACCACGGTAATCATTACGGCAACGGAAGCAGCTCACTTGCGCAAGCGTTTTCATTTTTCGCCTGGATCCCAAAACGGACGCCGCTCTGCAAAACCTAATCCTCTCTATAAAGCACGTCCAATCTGCCGTACGACCCCGGGTATCTGAGAACGGTTTTGGTGCGGGCTTCTTACGAATACGAAAAAGGCATAATTTCGTGGCCCTTACTAGTTGTCTGCAAACACTAATTCTTAAAGTCTGCGCTTCCCACCCCTCGAGAAAAAAAAACAAACAAGAAATCCATAGACTTACCTATCCGTTTTTGTTCAACGGGGCTATACCCGCAATACACACACCAGCCGGCTTGACATGGCGCCGCTGCCTGGCTTGCGTTTGCGGCGGCCCTAATAAACCCATAGCATTCGCAGTTGTTTCCACTGTTACACCGACCTCGAAGCAGACATTTGATGTCAGCGGAAGCGGACGTGATCCAGAAGGTGTGAGCGCTCGGAACTGAGTAGGAACTACACAGAACAAGCGTCAAAGCGCTTCCCGGCTGCGGCGGCCGCTTCTCTGATGGAGGCGAAAAGCAAAAACGCCCGTGTGTACGAGATTTCGGCGCACGATAAAGATCCCCAGGTGGTCAAAGTTAATCCGGAGCCCTCCACTACGGCGCGCCTCATCGCCTGCGTTGCTTCGGCGCGTTAAACCCTTCAATCAATCAATCGAGTCAACTTGTTCTGCGCTAAAATTCCTGCATATTGCGCACGTGCGACATAGGGACAAATCGCCGGACAACAACTCGGCGCGCACGTACTTTTTTACACTCCTACTGCGCATGTTCGCATGCGCACGCAAGATTTTTGGGGTTTTTTTTTTCAGCTTTCGCCGCGTCGTCCAGCGCGCGTCGTGGGCCACCGCAAAGGAAGCTCGCGGGCCATTGAGTGAGGAGAAATAGGCGCATGCGCCGCAAGCCACACATACCGCTCGGAGCTTCACGATTGCCCCCCTTTTTTTATTTATTTCCTGGCATCAGGCTGTCTGCTAGTTTATAGCCGTGACACGGGCCGTTGGCGCAGCATATAAGCGCCCTGCAACCATCTGAGGTTTTGTCACGGAAAAGAAGCCTGTCAGGCCTCTTATATCACGGTATTGAGACTGCCCACCCTATGTAAATAGGACGCCATCCGGGACGGGACTAAGAGTGTAGTTTGCTTTGCTGTGCCTTACCCGATACAAGTACCGTTCTTGTGGTTTTCATTGTTGAGGAGAAATATTTCATTGTTTGTCCTTTCTTGCGATCCTGTAATCACGCGACTGAGAATGTAATTTGGTTTGCTGCGCCTTACCCGATACAAGTACCGTTCTTGTGGTTTTCATTGTTGAGGAGAGATATTTGATTGTTTGTCCTTTCTTGCGATTCTGCAATCAAATTTTACTCATCAAAGGACTAAGGGACGCTAACTGGCCTGCTTTTGTAGGAATGAGTTTAGGGGTAGCACTTAAAGGGGCTGCGAATACCTTCGTCTGTGGTATTATTTAGAACACTGTGGATATGATGCGATTGATTGGTATATTTTTCTGATTCTTGATTTAATGCAAATAATAGAATTATATTATCCACGAGATTACCCATCATTATTTATATTCAGTTAAAAGCTATCTTGTGGCCAGGAGTTACAGCGCGGTGTCTTTCAGTGATTAGCACACACCAGGGCCATGATTTCTGTCAGGTGGAGTAGCTGGGATTTAAAATTGTTTTATTATTATAGCAGATTTTTGATGACATACCATATTGCAGTGTGTTTCAGCTAAATAATCCTATGGGTTAATTTTCACTAAGAAGGTTGAGCCATGTTTTGATATGCACGCGAAATTCCTCAAGATAAGGAGAATTGGTTCACCATAACTGGTGTCTCGCGGTCCCCAAATTTGTTCAGGGAACCTCCAACTGACTATCTATTTAACAGAACACTGAAATCCCTCGATCATAAGGTCAATATAGTTTTCCAGTATATAGAATAATTTTTATTGCATAAAAACGCCAGGGCTATAATCAATCAGCTCGCCAAACGGTGGAGGTAGGAGGGGTCTGACGCACAATTGCTCACCTAATATCGGTTGTAATTTGACAAAGGCGCATTAAAAATTGTACAACATAAAAACGTGGTAGCATAAACAGTTTTGCAGGCAAAAAATAAAAGAAAGAAGTTCCAGGCGCCGCCCCCATGTGGATATTGTTGATGAGCCAGGCTGGTAGGAAACCAGAACCGGTGAAGTGGGCATGAAATGTTCGAACGGTTTAAGTCTTAGTTTTGGCATCGGATCAGCGGCCGCTGTGGTAGACTGTGACGCGTTCTGTGACAATTTTCATCAAATTTTTAGGCAGAAAATGTCAAAGATTCGCCGCCAAAGCAAGCCACCAACGGGTAACATGTCTAACAAGCAGAATGAATACGATCAGGGGTAAGTAAAGTGCAACGTCAGCCTTATTGAGCGAAACACGTGATACTCTCCATTGGTGTCCACGGATCAATCGGATGCTTCCTTAAGCAATATAATTATGGAAAATATTCCAGACCGTAGTGTATGGATATCCATGTGCCTTTGAGAGTAGCGACGCTTCGTATCCTCAGAGCATCCTCGCATTTACTAAGCACTTTAAAAATGACAAAGTTCGGGATTACAAAGTTACAGAAGAGTTGTGTCCACAGTTTTAATGTCGCTGTTTTTTATGTTTTCTGTGTAAAATTCACAGTTTGATGTACAATCTATCTGGAACCACAATCCATCAACTCAGCACAACATAACCCAACTTCTCTATAAAGAAAATGTCTCCCGAAAATTTAGCATTTTTATCGTTACCCTATCACAGTTCCTTATGGTAGAGCCTTCGTATTTTGCGATGTTTTCAGGATCGAGAAGTTCAAATGAAATTTTGCGTTCTGCCATGAACAAAAAATTTTAAAAAATCGTTCATTCGAACCAGACGCTAGATTTTTGCTCACTTTGTCGCCCCCTACTTCCGTATCTACGATAGTGACTGACTTGTAAATGATCGTTAATGTCGGCCAGAGATTCTTACACATATCTCTAAGATATCGCCTTTCCAGAAAAATAAAAATATACACAAAATGACTGACTGGTGTGCTTTTTTATAAAATTTTGTGAATTTAAAAATCAAAATCAAAATAGTCTCGATTTTTTCTGCCAAATTTCTGGATGCGATACTACTTGTTAAGCTCGGGTCCCTCATTTAATTAATAAAATCTGCCGGTAGCTACTGCATCCGAGCTGCCTCCGCCATGCCATGCTCCGTTCCGTTCATGCAGCCACAGAGACTCTAAGATTAGGGCCGGCGAGAGCATGCTTTATGTACCTTCCTCTTGTGTGACAAAAGATGGGGGTGCTTAGCCCAAGTACTTCTGTTGCGTTGCTTTGTGGTCAGCTGGTCCAGGCGGTCTCAGCGAAAGGCGGATGGGTGTAGAGCAGTAAAAAGAGTTTCGGGGGTTTGTTGCCTGTCGGGCAGCGCGCACGCCGGTATTAAGGCCTGCTGCTGTTGGTAGGAGTTTCGGTTGTTGGCCAAAGTTGACATCTGACGAGAAGCTAAAGGATACCGTCTCTTAGCGTCGGAAAGGCGCGCGGCGTGGCCTTTGAGGATTTTACTAAGCCGGCATACAGGCTGTTCGTTTATGGGTGACTCGGCTCGGGAATGCTTGTTTGGGTTTCAAGGAGTCCATCCCGCCAGTCAGGCGGCGGGCAGCGGCGTCCCTTAGTCCGGGGAAGGGGTTTGCCTACGACTCCCTCATTGTGCCAGAGCGCGCGGGGACAAAGCCGAGGCGGGAAGGTGAGGACAGTGTAGGATGTTGGCCGCGCGAAGATCGTTCTAAGTGTTCGGCTTTGCGCTTTGTGCAGGTGCGGCGCATTGAACGTAATTGTTTGACACTCCACGCGATCAGAAACTTTAGGTGGGAGATGTTTTGTCTTTGCTTGTTGGTTGCAATAACACGCGTGGGAAACTTACTATGAGTTCCATGACAGAGAGTGTTGTTTCATGTGACCACGTGTGGGGACATGTTTAGGATTGGTTTGCTCTTGCGGACAATCTGTGGTCCATATGAGTAATGTTGAAAAGTGTTTTCGCTCTTGAACTCCCATTTTTGAGGCGTGGTTTCTGTACGTGAGAACGTGTATGGGATGAATGGTATGTAGCAATCCTACTTTCCCGTGAAAATAGGAAACTCGGAAGGATAGGAAGAAAATTTGCTGTTTGGGTGAGATATGCACCCAAATCCTTCAAACAACACTTCTGTTTCTCTACTAATTCAGGTACAGCAATGACAAAATTCCCCCGTATTTTTTGTTCCGCTGATGCACGCGCGTGTTTTCTTCGTTCAGGGGCGACAGGGAATGCCGCTCTGGTGCTACGCAACGCTCTTGAAGCATATATATCTCCTGAGCGGAGTCTTCAGTCCACTCTGCAGGATTTCAGGTCATGAAGGGATACCAGGAAATGTGGCAGCCTACCAGCTTGCACGCGAAACTCTCTTCCGCGATTGCCAGCCTCCAGTCTCGCTGCCAGAAGAATACGACCGCCATACTATCTGCGTAGAAGAAAGAAAAACCAGGCAGCAAAAGTTGGTTGAGCTGCGCACCGATCAACACGCACTGCTCCACCTGCTTACTTCTTGGTACCGGTCGAAGATATGTTGCAACCGCCGAGCCGAAACAGGTGTCCTACGAAACGGCCTTATCGTCCACGAGATAGAAAATAAACCTGGCCACCCTCACCGCTCACGCTACGGGCACGAGTGCTCTAACAAGCAACACTACAGGATTTGACAGAACGGATATGAAGGAGGCGTACATCGACTCCCATTACCCTCCTTGTGGCACATGTGTGGAGTGGCTCTACCCCCCTCTCCTCGAGGAACCCAAAAAACAGCCCTAACTGGCTCTTCGAAGGGTTAGGTTGTCCGAACGCCCGAAGGGTTAGGTTGTCGAACACCGCACACATTTTTTTGCTACCCAAGGCACTAACAACGGAAGAAGTTCGGGGGGGGGGGGGGGGGGGGGGGGGGGGTAGAAGCGGAGTTATAGACCCGAAAACGAATTTCAACAAAACTTGCACAATTAGCGACAAGACCGCAGCTGCTGCCATTGCGCTAGGGGGAGGTGCCGGAGAAAGGCAGTGGTAGAATATATCCCGAAATGTAGCTATACACAGAACACAGATAACCCAAATTGAAGTAAATGGCTTGTAGCATAACTCAATTCCAAGTTGGAGTATGCTATACTCCTTTCATTGGGAGTATCCTTACTCCCACCAGGAGTTCTAAGGAGGCGCGTTGGCACTACTCCTCAGATGCATTCTGACTAATTTTTCTGTTTTTAAGAGTTTTATAGAATCACTGTAGGGAGATTTATGACTGTATTTGGGAATTTTAAGGAGCGTACCCCGTGTTTGATTTTATTTTATCAGCGGCCAGGAACAGGATAGGGCGAATTTTCTAGTTTTTATTTCGCACATATAAATGCCTAAACTTGTAAGTTTCGTTTTCTACACACAGACAATTTATTTCATAGCCATTGCATAAACACAAAATGGCGTTCGAAAACGTAGATAACAACACAATGTAAAACCGCTCAATGAACAAAACACGTGCATCCAAAATACAAGGTATCTTGCTTAGAACTTTATCTACTACAACTGATTTTAACAACAAAAAATGTAGCCATTTGCAAACAATGAAGCCAGGCCTCGCTTGCACTTTCTTCCCAAACATTGACTTTGCCGTCTCCTTCTCCATAGCATGCTACCCACGAAGCCACGGAAGCATCGACATTAAAGGGATAACAGAGCTCTTTAAATCTACAGCAACGAATACAAGCGCATGTCGTACAGCGGACCTGAACAAAAAAGAGAAACAGAATTGTAATGGCGCGGTACTTGCCATTGTGTGCTGAACTAATGTATGAATTTTTATTTCAAGCAATACAAATTTGCACTTTCATCCAAGGCTCCTCCGCGAACTATTTGATCA